>CM028357.1:7911356-8114529 GCA_016618105.1 Dendrobium huoshanense | reverse complement strand
GGCTGGAGCTTGGGAAGTGTTTATACCTGAAAGATTTTGATCAGGAGGAAAATATCATTTGGGTTTTGTTTTAAAAGACCAGTGGAAGCTCTGCTCGAGGAGAAATTATTGTGTGTGGAATCCGATCACAACGATGTGTTCGGTTGCTTATGTGGAAAGGGTTAAACAGTCAATTGACTTGCGTAAACCTCGTAAACCCGACCCGTCTTCCAGCTCGACCCGAGAGATTTAGGTTGGCGCTTCTTTTTTTAGAATTTAAGGCGCGCGTGAATCACCGCAATATATAACGCTTAGAGCCAAATTTTTACTGAGAAGCCAAAAAGTTTGCAGAGAAAATGCCGATGAAGATGGAGATTGATCTGGAGGAGGATGTTGGTTTTTATGAGCAGACAATATTTTCGCAGGTCTTGGAGGAAGCCGATAACCTGGAGAATGCCGACGTCCCGGAATCAAGCGCACATGAAGCAGAACACGTAGAACCAGTGGGACTGGACAAAAAGTTTAGCATCTCGATAAAGTTTGCCTCCTTCCAAGTTTTCTTTGTGCATTTACTGTGTTTACCAAAGATGCATTTTTTTTATCAACAATGTGCATAATGTAAAATTGTAATTGATTTAAAAAGAATACTCGATGTTCTCTTCTTCTAAAGCATTATTGATCTAGGCTACAATAAGGATTTTATAGTTCGATTTTCTTATTTCAAAGTTTTGTTGCGTATTATTTGCGTATGTATTGCGTATCTGTTTGATATACTTTGAATATTTTCTGCGTATACATTGCGTATACATTACGTATACATTGTGTATACATTGCGCATATGTTGGGTTTTTATTGCGTATTGTGTTGCTTAATTGCTGCTGATCTTTTGCGTATCGGTTGCGTATTGGTTGCATATTTTACCATTCACTTAATGCATAATTCTCAGGATGTTTATGTTAATGAGAAAGAGGTATACGAGGCTTATCGTTCGTATGGATATAATCTTGGTTTTATTGTTCGTAAGGATCATTACAGTTACTGGCCAAATTCCAGAAATTTAAAATCCAAGGACTTTGTTTGTTCAAAAGCTGGTTTCAAGAAGTTGCCTGATCTTAATATCCAAAGGAAATATCGAAGATCAGATACTCGAACTGGTTGTCAGCCTATGGTTAGGTTTACAGTGGATGAAGCTGGATATTGGAAGGTGAAAAAATTTATTGAAAATCACAATCATGATTTGCCTAGGCCAGAAGACCGACATCTTCTTAGATCATGCAGGAATATGTGTGATGAAAAAGCTTCTATTCTTAAAGCAATGATAGATGCTGGGATAAGAACAATTGATGCATTTTCCTTCCTTGCTGATGTAGTTGGAGGTGTCGAAAATATTGGATTCACAAGGAGGGATGCGTACAACTTTATTCAAAAAATAAAAAGAGCTAAGATTGAACTTGGGGACACTAATACTTTGATTGAGTTATTTAAAGAACGACAACTTAATAATAACATGTTTTCTTGGGATGTCCAGAAGGATGAATTTGATAGATTGTTAAATTTTTTTTGGGTTGATGCGATTGGTAAGATAGATTATGACTTCTTTGGTGATGTGGTAATTTTGATACAAGTTATAGGCTTAATAAGTATAATTTGGTATGCGCACCATTTGTCGGGGTTAACAATCATTGGCAAAATATTTTGCTTGGGGTGGCCTTCTTGTCCGAAGAGACAATTGAATCATTTACATGGGTGTTTACAACTTTTGTTTGAATGATGGGTGATAAACAGCCAATAACAATATATACAGATCAAGACCAGGCAATGGCTAGGGCCATAGAAGTTGCACTACCTCACAGTCGTCATAGACTGTGACAATGACATATCCGTTAAAAGGCTCCATCAAAAGTATCGTGCTACAATACCAACAACAAAGTCAAAGGCCTATTCAATAAGTGTTTGAGCAGATGTGACTCTGAGGAGGAGTTTGAGAATTCATGGGCTGAATTGATCATACAAGGGAACCTCCAAGATCATGTTTGGTTGCAGGATCTTTATAGGATAAGGAATAAGTGGCCAACTGCCTTTAATAAGGATTGTTTTAGCATGGACATTTTATCCACACAACGTAGTGAGTCTACTAATAATGTGTGTCATGACATTTCTAAGCCCACAAGTTCTATAACTGATTGCTTTTTGGGTTTAGAGAAGTTGATGAGGAATTGGCACCGGAATGAACAAGATGAGGATTATAGATGCAGCCACTCTGAAATAGAACCTGTAATAAAAAACTGCTCAATATTAAAGCAAGCTGCTCAATTTTATTCAAAAAACTATATTCATTTTTTGAACAAGAATTTTTATAAGGTGTAGGTGTAATGAGTGTAGAGCTTGAGTCTAGTGATTCTTCTAAATTTTTTGTCTATTACACAGAGACCAAGGATCACTCTAAACCATGGGTTGTTGATTTTGATGCACAAAATGATAACATTCAATGCTCCTGCAGAAAGTTTGAAATGATGGGTATATTGTGTTCTCACTGCATAATAGTTTTGAGGCAAATGGCTATTGGGAAAATCTCCGAGAAGTACCTACTATTGCGATGGTCAGCACGAGCTTGACAAGATATATATTGTGGTCTAAATTTGAAAGAAAATTCTCAGAATAGCTTTGAAGCTAGTAGTGGATTCATATTCAGAAATTATATCTGCAGGTTTGCATATGAAATAAGCACACGAGCGCAGTTGAATGAGGGTGGTGAAGAATTCCTAATGGCTGCGATGAAGGATACATATGAAAAACTCGATTTGGTTGTTTTTTGGAAGAGAGACATACAAGACTACACAGGGTGGCAGTGTACAACTAAAAGACCCTCTAGAGCGTAGGCCTAAAGGCATATCCAATGCTAGGCTGAAAAGCCACTGGGAAAAGAAGACAAAGAGTATGATATTTTATTTTTTGAATAATTTTATTTATTGCCTATTTGAAATATTGTTATTAATTTTTTTAACAGGGAAACCACCAATGAAGAAAAACACAACAAAAATTGAGACTCCTTCAAGCATGCCCGAATGCTTAACTGAGGAATTCATAAATTCTGTACACTCCAAGCAACCATCAGATCAGCAGTGTAATTTCACAAGCATGCCCGAATGCTTCACGGAGGACTTCATAAATGCTGTACATTACAGTCAGGCATATCCAGCTAAGCAGTACAATTTCACAAGAATGCCTGAATGCTGCACGGAGGATTTCATATCACAAGCATGCCCGTCTAGTCAGGCATCAGTACAGCAGTTCACCAGCATGCCTGAGTGTATGACAGACGATTTCATAGCCGGGGAACCGTCCACTAAACCATCAGTAAAGAGAGCAAAGCATTCTAATTTCACAAGCATACCCAAATGCTTCACTGAGGAACACATAACAGGTGTACGTTCCAAAAAGCCATCAGCAACATACCTGAAGTTGATGATGGATATCATTAAAATAGAAAAATTTATGTAATAAAAATATTTATATGATGGATATTTATTTGTAAGAATATTTATTGATGGATATTTATTTATAAGAATATTTGTTTTAGATGTCAATTTTAATTTACGTATGTCCTGCGTATATAGCGCGTATACAGCGCGTATAAAAAACATATACAGATCGTATTTTCAAAGTTTCTCACCATTGATCCTTCATTTAAATCGATTAAGAAATTATTCTCTCTACCCTTTTGAATAATAATGCAATCTATTTTCCATTATTACTAAATAATTTTAACACATTATGAATTTATGATCTCCTAAATTTCATTTAAGTAATATTATTGCTTTGAATGAATTTATTGCTCACTATAAAAATGATGCTATCGAGGTTGGCGTAATAATTTAAACTTTTTATCAAAAAACCATGAAATGTTCTCTGCGTATAGAAGGCGTATGAGATGCGTATGCGTCGTGTATATAAAGCGTATTCGGTGCGTACTTTGAATACCTAAATAAAAACCTTCTTAATCGATTTGAATTAAGGATCAATGGTGGGAAACCCTATATTCGACACTCCTTGCTGGTTTTATTGTCGAGGAGACGCATTCGAATCAATTTGACTCTCCTCCACATACTCTAATGAATGCTCCAATATAGGAGCATAACACCCACACTCTAGAATCATCACTTGTGTAGCACAAGGGTATACACAAACAACAATCTCATTGAGAAATTCTCTCAAATCATTTTAAAATGATGCTAAAATAAGTATTTGATTGATTCATACCGAAAGATTGCATCGAATCATTTAAATTCTAGTTAATTTGATTTTTTTATCAAAAAACCATGAACTGTTCATTGTGTATAGGAGGCATATGAGATGCATATGCGTCATGTATGTAAAGCGTATTCGGTGCATGTTTGAATAGTTGCTATTTGAATGATTTATATTTGTGCAACTTATGTAGTTTTGATGATTCCAAACATTATTGTTCAAATGTATAGTTATCTCCTAACAATTTCAGAAGATTTGCACTTGCTCTTATGTGTACTAACATTTCAGGAAAATCAGACTCCAGACTACGAAAACTTCAAATCAAATTCAACATGAGATATTTTGTTTATTTGAAGTTTGCCTTTTCTTTGAATTAATTTTGAAAGGGAGTGATTGTAATTGAGTGAATAAAATCTCACATACACAAATAAGGAGATTTTAAAATTCTATACTGATCGTACAGGACGATATTTATCGTACTGGACGATCTGTCAGTTATCTCCTATAAGAGCACTTGGAACGAATAAGAACTTGCTCGAAAATTTTTTTCTAAGTCCTATTCGTCCAGGACGAATTTTATTATCGTCCCGGACGATGGGTTCTCTGTAAATTTTTGTCAAGATGAATTTTATCATCGTACGAGGCGACCAGTCCTCTGGAAAATTTTCTTTCAGACGAAAATAAATATCGTACCGGACGATCAGCTCTCTGGTAAAATTTCGTCCAGATGAAAACAAATTATCGTCCGCGGCGATTGGTCCTCTGGAAAATTTTTGTCCAGACGAAATAAATAATCGTCCAGGACGATCGGCTCTCTGGAAAATTTTCGTCCAGACGAACATATTTTCGTCCAAACGATTAACTGACTTAGAACAGTTTTCAGCAGTTTATAGAACCGACCTTGTAATAACCGTTCGTACTGGACGAACCTAGTTCGTACAGGACGATCAGCTGTACGAAGTCATTTTGTACACATATACAAATTGGGTCGTTTCAGATCGTTTAAGTAAAATCGTCCAGGACGATCCACTGCGTATAGAATTGAAAATATGCAGTTTTTGGGCGGTTTTTCATGTCTTTTGTATAAATAGTCCAAATTAGACTGCCACCCCATCTTTTTGTCATTTGATCTTCATGCCTCTTGAGAGAATAGCCAAGGAGAGAGTGGAAGAGAGCATTCAAAGGAGAATTCCTACCACTGGAGCGAGAAGGCTTCACTTGGATTACTAAGGTAAGAGTCTCTACTTGTGAAATTGGATTTCTTCACTCTTTTCCTTCTTCCTTCTAGATTCTTGTGAGAAGATCAGTCAAGGAGATCCGGTTCTCTGCCGACACTTGGAGAGTGTGAACAGCCGAAGGGTTCTCTGCCCACACTAGGAGAGTGTAAAAGGACGAAGGTTCTCTGCCTACACTTGGAGAGTGTGAACAGCCGTAGGGTTCTCTACCCACACTAGGAGAGTGTAAAAGGACGATGGTTCTCTGCCAGCACTGTGGATTGTGTAAAAGGACGACGGTTCTCTGCCGCACCGGGTAGTGGTGAAAAGAGTGTTTTGTACAGGCTTCTCCGCCTTGCTGTTGGTGCTAAAGGAGAGTCACTTTGTGGTATTAGTGCAATACTCGGAGGGTGCCTCTGAGGAGTGGATGTAGGTCTGGTTATAGACCGAACCACTATAAATCTGGTGTCATTTATTTTATTGCTTTTACGTTTCCGCACTTTTAATTTCAGTTTAAACAACTCTGTGGTTGAAAAATATTTTTCTACAAACTTTAAAAGAAAATTTTATTTCGGTTCAACTTTATCATTAAGAGGGTTTAAAATTTTTAAAAAACTACCAATTCACCCCCCTCTTGGTAGCCGTGGGACATTTACTTAGGCTTAACAACCTAATTACTGGACTCAACAGTGCGTACTTTGAATACCTAAATAAAAACCTTCTTAATCGATTTGAATTAAGGATCATTGGTGGGAAACCCTATATTCGACGCTCCTTGCTGATTTTATTGTCGAGGAGACGCATTCGAATCAATTTGACTCTCCTCCACATACTCTAATGAATGCTCCAACATAGGAGCATAACACCCACACTCTAGAACCATCACTTATGTAGCACAAGGGTATACACAAACAACAAGTCTCATTGAGGAATTCTCTCAAATCATTTTAAAACGATGCTAAAATGAGTATTTGATTGATTCATACTGAAAGATTGCATCGAATCATTTAAATTCTAGTTAATTTGATTTTTTATCAAAAAACCATGAAATGTTCGCTGCGTATAGGAGGTGTATGAGATGCGTATGGGTCGCGTATGTAAAGCATATTCGGTGCGTACTTTGAATACCTAAATAAAAAACCTTCTTAATTGATTTGAATTAAGGATCATTGGTGGGAAACCCTATATTCGACGCTCCTTGCTGGTTTTATTGTCGAGGAGACGCATTCAAATCAATTTGGTTTTTTTTATCAACAAACCATGAACTTTCCTCCACGTATATACGGCGTATGAGCTGCGTCTGCAATGCGTATAGTTCGCGTATAGAGTGCGTAACTTGAATTCCTCAATAAAAATTTCTTAATCGATTTAAATGAAGGATCAATGGCGAGAAACATTATATTCAACACTCCTTTATTGAGGAATTCTTTCTCAAATCATTTTAAAACGATGCTAAAATCACATGAAATCTTTCTTAATTACAAGGAAAATATACCAGTTATGTACATAAATTTAAAATATGAAAAGTTCATTTCATTGCAGCACAAAACAATCCGTATGCAAATTCTGCTCTATATTTTGGCATTTTTCTTGCCAATCCGTTCTCTCTTGCCAGTTGGAGTTGTTTTGTCGAACAATATTCTCCATGTATTTGCAAACAAACATACCACAATCTGTATTGTTGGTCTGCGTTGGCGCCTTCTTCATTGTCTTGAAACTCCATTTAGTGATATTTTGACGAAAGGCTTTTTTGCAATCCTTATTTAAGCTTGCAATATGAACAATATATGGAATAGAATTAAGTCACTTAAAAATAATCACGAAATTTGTAAACAATTCAAGATTAGAATCAAACTCACTATCTTCACATCAATACTTCTATGCATAGGGTTGGGTATGGAGTCGTAAAATTCCCACCTTTTCTGCTTTATGTTACAAGCTAGAAGGGTCCAGTGCTCTCCGTGAATAATTGGATTAATTATAATACTGCTTGACTGAACAGAATTGTAGTCTATGTGCTCGAGGAACAACACTGATTTTACATCCTTTACCTTGTAATGCTGCAAAAAATTAAATATAAGAATTAAATAGTTCAAATAAAAAATTATATATAAAATAAACTAGTAAACTAACCCAATACATTGGTGAGATTTTAGACTTCTCATTTAATAAAATGGCAAAAGCATCAACATGGTCATTGTCCAGGTAACTGTCTGATAATATTTCGTCGATCATGCGTCTTGAAATCATGACGATCCCAGATTCAAATATACGCATGCTACTGAAATATTTAAACAAAAAATACGCATAAGGTACAAGTATTATACGCATAAAAAACACATTAAATATGCAATCCGTACGCACAGAGGACGCAAACCATACGCACGTAATACGCATACCATACGCACATTATACTAAAATAAAATACCTGTCAAGATATTTCTTTATGTTTTCCCGAAGAAAACATTCCTGCACTGGACTCAACATTTTCACGCCTCTGTAATTAACTGTGGGACTTGCAGGGTAACCCTTTATTACAACATCATCAATATTGATTATTTCTGTAGTTTAAGGAACTTTATGGGGAACTTTTTGGAATGGAACAATTTCTTTCGAAGGTTCTTGTTGTGGGGGGGGGGGGGGGGGCTTCTTTGGACTGTTCTTCTTGTGGGGGAGGTTCTTTGGACTGTTCTTCTTAGGGGGGAGCTTTTTTGGACTGTTCTTCTTGGGGGGAGCTTCTTTGACATGTTCTTCTTTTGGGGGATCTTCTTTGGCAGCTTCTTTGTACTGTTCTTGTTGTTGGGGAACTTCTTTAATAGGTTCTTCTTGCGGGGGAACTTCTTTGGTAATTATTTCTTGGGAAGTTTCTTCAGGGATGTGGTGTACCCTTTTCTGCTTCTTCTTTTTTTGCTTTATTTTTTCTCTAATTTATTCTTTTTGCTAACCCTTTCAGCAGCCTGGGTCATCTCAAGATCATTCATTTTTTCTGGGGCGTTGGTCTTGGTGTGTTCAGATGATATCCGAATATTATTGGGGGATGGAATTCTATGGGGAATGAATAATGAGGAGGAGGGAGCAGCTTGCTGATTAGGCTTAATAATTCCTTGGACAATGTAATGTTGGAGCTTCTCATCAATAAGATCAACTCTCTTCACAATTTATTCAAAATTCTTCCTCATTCTAGCTTCAAATTCCTGGAAGAGGTTGACGATGGACTCCTACACAAACCCTATTATTTTCTTTTCAAGTTCATCTAAGGGTTGGGGTTGGGGTTGGGTTTTCAAGGAGGATTTGGGCTGCAGAGGAGATTATGGGGGGAGATGATGTTCAGGTGTGTTAGTTTGAATGGGTGAAAGAGGGGTTGATGGATATTTCTTTACACCCAAGAGATCAGATTCTTCAGGGGTTACTCCTTGGATGTCAACAAAAATCTGTGAAAAATTATTCTCAAATAAATATGCAATCTAAACGCAATCATTTACGCAATATATACGTGTTATCTACGCAGTCTATACGCAATACATACACACAACGTACACAATAAATACGCACTGTATACGTAAACCGTACGCAATATATAAGCAATATATAAAACTTTTCACAATAAATATCTTTCTTCTCTTTAAATTAACAAATAATTTGGCAGTCTTCTCAGTGTTATACACAATGTCATCAGACCATCGAAGGAAACAGGGCCTTCTGTTAGGATACTTTGGGAGATAAATGGAAGTGTGCTCCAGGAACCAAACCTGCATAAAATTGAGATATTCTCAGTTAGTTTTAGCAAAACAATCAGTCAATTAAAATGTTTAATAAGAATTGTTTTAGCACTCACAATAAGCAGTGACACAAATCCATTGACATAACCCGTTGGCCTGTTCTTTGCAATCTTCATAGATACATTATTAAAATCTTCAACCAGGCATTCCCAAATTGCCCATGCCCAGTTAATTGATGAAAAATCATCAACATTATTTACTATTATCTTTAACATCTTAGGAACTTTAAAGTTGCTTTGTTGGAAAAATAAATTAGAACACAAATACATAATAAATGTTTTCAACATGGTATATGGGGAGCTTTCCCTAGTCAACTCAAACATTTTAGTCTTAATATCCTTTGAAGAGATTGTTGAAGTCGGCAAGGTCATCCAAGTAATCTCCTCACCTCTGTTTGTTAGTCTAGTCAGGAGGGTCACTTCATCAGCTATGAAAGGGATAACATGGCCCTCTATAATGAAGCTTTGCTTTTCAATGTTCCACATTGTCAGCAACTGGTAGATAAGTGAGGCATTTTGCTCAAATCCAGGAAATTGAAGAAATTGGTAAATATTAAGTTCATTCTATTTTTCTTCAATTTCAACAGGAATTATATCTGAAAAGGTATCACACATTGTTCTGAAAGTCGAAACATAGCATCTATATGATATAGGACGGACGTAAATCTGCGTAGAATAAGAAACAATAATTAATTTAGAGAAGCATATTATACGCAATAAAGTACGCATATAAAAAGCAATAAAATACGCAACGTGTACGCATACCATACACAACGTGTACGCATACCATACGCAACATGTACGCATACCATTCGCGATATTTACGCATACCATACGCAAATTATGCAATGGATGAGAAAAATATCAGCATAAATATAGGGTTTATTGAATACTAATCGTTTTTCTTTATTGGAAGTTTAGTTTTATGATTTAAAGATCCAAAGTACTTATTATAACATGTTAGGTTTTGTCTTCAACATATACGCAGAAAATAAGGAAAATTTACGCAGATTATACACATTGTGTACAAAGAAAATACGCAGAAAGATAGAAAATGGTGAGATAAATTTAAACTTTTATAGTTACTCGGAATGATTTAATTTTTTTTTTTGGTTTCTTCAGCAAATACGCGTTGAATATCAAAGATATCCGTAGTTCATTTTATGTCAATGTAAGAATTTTTGCACCTTTCTCTTTGCAGGTGAATCCGTTTCCACGTCCATGATGAGAAAAAGAGATTGCTGGAAGAATTCAGCGAGAGTTTTTTGCTGGAAGCTCGGGAGTAATGGAGCGAATGGCTGAAATGTGGAATTTGGAAAATGTTAAATTTTTTTGCCTTTTTCATTGTATATACTGGGCGGGCCTACAAACGAGTCGGGCCTTAACTTTCCACGTAAGCATGCTATGCGTTTTGTTTTTATTGGCTACTGTTACAGACCGAACACATCGTTGTGATCGGATTCCACACACAATAATTTCTCCTGCTCGAGGCGAGAGAGGCGATCGAAGCCGAGATTTGTGGAGATTTTGTCTAGGGTTCAAAGTAGGTTTCTGACAAAATGAGGTTCACGTTAGTTAATATTTGATTTTTCATTTAACATCTGTGTTGTCCGCGGAAGGAGTGGTTTTACTCATCGACCCTGGAATCCAATAACATAATAAATAATAATATTATTAAAAATTAATAAAATAAAATATAATATATGTATACAAGCATTTAATAATATTTTTCACCAAATAGCTAGGTGTGGAAATAGAAAAGGAGAGAGAACGTCCGTCATTTCAGGAGGAGAATCGGAATTTCAAATTTCTGGCTTGGCGGCAACGGAATTTTTCAGGCTATGGAGGCGGATGATCTCCGGCATTTCGCCGGTGATTATCCCAAGTTGGATCGCAGCTATGAATCTGAAGAAATTAGATCGTCTAAGGTTAGTTTTTCGTCCAAACTGAGAAATAATGCAGAATCTACTTACCATCTACAAGGGCGCTCTGTAAAATTCGATTTGGTTCATGAAAATGGAGATAAGGAGATACTCTTAGAAGATATTCGAATTGGTAATATCCCAGTGAGGAAGCGGCTAGGAGCTCTGGTTATCAAGGAACCTTCTTTAACACCTCCTAAACAAAAGAAAATAGTTGAGGGTAAAGGTAAATCTATGGCTGAATGGGTTGAGTTGGATACTCCGAATTGTAACCAAGCATCTGTTTCTCCATCTGATAAAATTGGTTCAACTTCAGGAATGAAGATTTTTGTAAATCATGAATTCGAATGCAATCCCTGGACTATGTCGCAGCGTGATAAATGAAGATTCACATATTTTGATTAACAACAATGTTCATTCGGTGATTGGTAATTCAAACAGATTGGATGGAGATAAGATGCCTGTTGAAACTCCTAATCTGAATGTATCCGATTTGTCAAATCCTTGGAGGAAAAAAATTCATATCAAATTGGATTTAAAAGAAAATGAAGTTACTCTTTCTGATGATGGAAAAGCAGTAAAACTCAAGGAGGAATTGGAGGTTGCCAATGCCAAAAGATTATCTAAATCTTTGGTTATTAAGGTGTTTGGAAAGGAGGTTCCATCTCATATAGTAGCATGGGAGCTAAGAAAACAATGGAAAGATTTCGGCCAATTCCATTTTACCACTTTAGGTAAAGGATGGTTTCTTTGTTCATTTTCCTCTGAAGAAATGATGGAAGGTGTTCATTCTGGAGGTCCTTGGTTTATCAATGAGCATATCATAGGAATGGAGAAATGGTCTCCCAAATTCAACTCTTTCTCTACTAATAGGCTTTCTTCTCCCATTTGGGTTAGAATGCCTCATCTCCCATTACAATGTTGGGATGAGAAGAGTATAGCATGTATTGCATCAAGAATTGGCAAACCAATCATGCTAGATGGTAATATGTTCCATTGGGGAAAAAGAAAGTTTGATAGAGTATGTGTGAGAATACAACTTGACCAACCTCTTCCCCTAGGCGTTTGGGTTGATAGCATTTGTGGAAGATTCTTTCAACAAGTGGAGTACGAGAAGATTTCAAGTTTTTGTTTTCATTGCGGGAAGGTAGGTCATAAGGAGAAGGATTGTTTAAATATGACAACAATCCTTAAAAATGTGGAAGACAATCAAGGATCCAACATTACTATGGAAAAGGAACATAAAGAATCAAAGGAAACTACTTATGGTCCATGGATATTTGTTGGTAATAAGAAGAAAAATATCCCAATTAGAAGCAATAAATGGTTTAACCCCAATTACATCAGCTTTCCACAGAAATCGATTGCTCTTGATAAGATATCTCAAGATCAAGGGAAAGCTAATTCAGACAAACAGCCAAAACAAACTTCTTCAAGGAAACCAACGGTGGTTGAAGAACAATTAGAAGATGGAGAGATTAACAGCTCTGGAATGCTGCAGGATTTTAACTCCAATTCCATGGGAAAGGGTTGCTTGCGAACTCAGGCTTGTCCTAAGGGACTACCTGCGAACTCAAGTATTCCCTATCAAAATACAGATGGAGAAAATATGGAAAAAGGATCTGTTGCTCATATGCAGGAATTCAACTCCAAAGGGACGGGTTGCTTGCGAACTCAGATAATTCCTAAGGGAATATCTGCGAACTCAAGTATTCCCCATCAAAACCCTAAAGACAAGAATATGGGAAGTTCAATGGAACATTTGAAAATGCAAAACATATTAATGATGGAAGAAAAGAAATTTGCGTTAATTGAAGACAACTTTCAGCAGAAGATGAAATCCGACCTGGCTACAGATAAAATGGAAAAAGAGAAAGAGCTTGATGTTCTTAATAGCAGCAATAATAAATTCTCTTTACTTCAAAAAGAGAATGTGGAAGACATGGAAAATTCAAATATAGAGAACTCTTCAAATGACAAAAAAGGAAAAGAAGTGGAGCAAGATGATACAACTGTTAAAAACTACAATGACAAGAAGAATTTGGGAGACAAGTCTTCAAACGGAGAAACTAAATTCAAATTGCAAAAAGAATTGAAATCTTTGGGAAATCACTCCATGAATTCCAAAACTAGGAAAGGTGAATCAAAAATTATTTGTGGTGGACCACTGTCCACCTCAAAGAAAAAATGAGCTCCCTCATTTTTTGGAATTATCGGGGGCTAGGAAGAAGGTAGCCTCCAGATATTTGAAAGAGATAGTAAAAGATAATGATGCTATGTTTGTGGGTCTTATGGAAACTAAAGTTTCCTCTATGGACCATTATGAGTTGAAAAATTTTATAGGTGATATGTGGGATTCTTTTCTTCAACCGGCTTCAGGACTTTCAGGCGGCTTAATGGTATGCTGGAGAAAAGATTTGGCTTCCTTTGAAGTTTTAGAAGCTAATGATCAGGTTATTGTGGGGAGACTCAAAATTAAAAATCAACATACTTGGATGTTAGCCACGGTATATGGTAGCAGGGAATACATAAAAAGAAGACAGCTATGGAGTGATTTGGAAAGGCTTTATGATGACAAATACCCTTGGATTATAAGGGGAGACTTTAACTGTATAACTTCCCAAAGTGATAAAAGAGGTGGTAGGAAGTTTGTACATTCTCTAGGATCTCAAGATATGATTTCATTCATGTCTAGAGGAGATCTTCATGAAGTTGGATACATGGGGCCTAAATACACTTGGTGTAATAATAAAAATGGAGGAGGAAGAATTTTGGAAAGATTGGACCGATGTCTTCTTAATAGTATGGCTTTATTTCATCTCCAAACATCAGTCTTGAAACACCTAGCCAGGATAGCATCAGATCATTATCCTATATCCATCAAGATTTTGGCTAACAAAATTTCAAAAAAGAAGGAATTCAGATTTGAAGACTTATGGCTTACATATAAAGCTTCTCACTCAGTGGTGTTAGCTTCATTGGAGAAAACAAGCTAGAGGATCTGCTAATGAAATTCTTCATTCCAAATTTAAAAGAACTTTAAGATCTTTATTTTTTTGGAGCAGGGAAAAACAGAAAAATCTGGTAGAAGCCAAAGAATTGCTGAAAATTGAAATATTGGAGCTGCAAGAGGAAGAAATTGCTTCGGAAGGTCTCTCTGATTTGAAATTGAACTATTTGAGATCCAAAATTGTAGAATTCAATAACACGTTGGGAAGGCTGAGTATTTGGTGGAAGCAAAGAGCTAAATTCCATTGGTTAAAAGACGGTGATGCTAATTCAAAGTTTTTTCACACATTTGCATCAGCTAGGAGAAATATTAACACAATCAACTTTGTGAAAAATCAAAATGGTGTTATTTATGAAGATAAACAAAGTATAGAAGAAGTATTTATCAAATTCTTCAGCAATAAATGGAAAGGAAGGAGATGTAAGCTAGATGGATGGCCGGAATGCTCTAACAAATTGAATCAGGAAGATTGTAAAATTCTCTGCAAGGAATTTTCTTTGGAAGAGCTGGAATATGTTATTACAAGCTTAGGATCCAATTTTTTTCTCCTGGTGTGGACGGCATCACCTACTCCTTTATGAAATCTTTTTGGCCTTTCATTAAACAAGACGTCTGGGCTGCCGTCAAAGATTTTTTTATTTCAGGTTCTCTATTTCCAGCTTGGAAAGAAACCAAAATCGTCTTGATCTCAAAGGTAGAATCTCCTCTAAATCCTTCTAACTACCGGCCAATCAGCTTATGTACTTCTATCTATAAAATAGTAGCCAAAATGATTTTAAATAGAATGAGTTTTCTATTCCCTAAAATCATTTCCATTGAACAAAATGCTTTTATTAAAGGAAGAAACATGTCAGAACATGTTCTCCTGGCTCAAGAATTGTTTTATAAATTTAGACATTCAAGAGCTAGGAAAGGTTTAGCAGCTATCAAAGTTGACATGGAACAGGCCTATGACAGTATGTGTTAGGCTACTCTTGAAAAAGTAATGGATTGGTTCGATTTTCCTATGGCATTTTCTAAATTAATTTTGGATTGTATTGTATATCCAAAATTATCTATCTTGATTAATGGAGAAAGTTCGAAATGGATAGAGGATGAATGTGGATTTAGACAAGGCTGCCCTTTGTCTCCATTCATGTTTATAATATGTTCTCAATTACTTACAGAAGAATTTGGGAATATTGGAAAGAATATTGGTATTAAAATCAATCCAAATGCTCCTATCATCTCTCATTTAATGTATGCAGATGACATTTTGATTTTCTCTAAAGCTAATAACATTTGCTTGAAGAAGGTAAACAAAATCTTAAAGAACTATTGTAGCTGGACTGGTCAGAAGATCAACTACAAAAAATCTGCAGTGTTATTCAGCAAATCAATGAAGAGAAGAGATTGTAAATGCTTAATCAAAGTGCTTAACATGAACATGGTTAAAGAAATGGAGTATTTGGGAGTTAAGATTGCTCTTAGAAGATTGGTAAAATCGGATTTCTACAAAATCATTGTCAAAACAGCAGCTAAAATCAACATTTGGGGATCTAAACACTTGTCTTTAGCAGGTAAAATATCCTTGATCAAAGCTTCTATTCTTTCGCTTCCTACTTATCTTTCTAGTCATTCGTTGATCCCCTTGGGGATTCTTTATGAAGTAGAAAGAATGTGTAGAGACTTTCTTTGGAATAAAAGAGATGGTAATAAGGGTATGCATTATGTTTCATGGAATGAATTATGTAAACCAAAGAATATTGGAGGTTTTGGTATTCTATCTTTAATAGAAAAGCTGGGACCTTTGAGATCTAGACATGCTTTGAACTTTCTCAACAATCCAGGTTCTCTTCTTAATAGAACGTTAAGTGCTAAATATGGAAAAGTGCTATGGAAAGAAGAAAACAGTTTCAGTCCATCTTCAACTTGGAAAATTATTTTAAATGGTGCAGAATTTTTGTTACCTATTATGAGATGGACAATATCAAAGGGAGATTACATTGACACTTTTAAAGACTGCTGGATTCTAGACAAAACCTTGGATAAGTGGCCGACTTTTGTCACTATTATGGATCCTAATTTCAGCAAAATTTCAAACTTCATTACAGACGGAAAATGGGATTTGCTGAAATTAAAAGTTTGCTTTGGAGAAAGTCTAATAGAATTGATTAATTCCATTCCCATCCAACCAGAACAAAATGGAGATAAACTGGAATGTATTAAGAAGCTATCAGGTAAATCGATCGCTACATCAGCTTATGAAAAAAAAATTAGAGAACTTTGATATAGATGCAGTCTATAAATGGAGAAAGACTCTAAAACTGAAACCAAAAATTGAGTTCTTTTGGTGGAGATTAAGTAAGAATGGTATTCCAACATTTGCTTATCTCATGTATAGAAGACTTGCGGATCATGGAGGCTGTCCTAAAGGTTGTCTTGAAATAGAGGACACAGAACATATTTCTTCTAAATGCCTTTTTATCATAAAGGTGTTCAATATGCTGACTAAATGGCAATTTTATATACCAGACTTTGATTCCTTAAAGAGCTGCTATCAGATATTGGAGAATTTGGCTGTTTTTGATCCATTCTTGGGTAATCTTATATGTTCTGTTATTTTCTTTTGCTGGAATAGCAGAAATAAACTTGTACATGGAGGAAAAGATGAAAGTTGTGCTACTATTGCTTATAGATCAATTATTCAAACGGTGTCTTCATTTGATCACTTCTTAATTCGGGATGACTGGGATGCTAATCAGCTGTGCAAGCTGTCCAAATCTTCTTGGCATCCTCCACCCCCGGGTTGGATCAAGATAAATGTAGATGCCTCTGTTCTTATAAATAATAGCACAGGAATTGGAGGAATTTTCAGAGATTACAAAGGCAGAGGGATAGCTGCTTTTGGAATTCATTCTCAACATTGGGATAGTGCTCAAATGGAGCTATTAGCCATCCTTGCTATCAGGAATTATATTCAGGATTGGATGCTTGAAGTTGAAGGTTTAATCATTGAGGGTGACAATTCAAATGTCATTAAGGTATTTTAAAATGCCTTAAATAATCCTTTGATTGATATAGAATTTCTAAAGCCTAAGGATTTAGATTTTCTTATGAATTTTAAACATTTTATTTTTTCTTTAGCTAAAAAAATTTTAATAAGCTAGCTCATCTTTGTGCTAGCTATGCTCATTGTTCATCCTTTTTTTGGGATGATTTCTCTACGAATAAGGTTCCTCCTTCGATTTTAAATTTATTGAAGGAGGAATCTATTTGTAAATAATTGGTAATAAAATTATTACATCTGTTGCAATTTCTTCAAAAAAAAAAAGCATTTAATAATATTTATAAAATTTTAAAATATATAATAAAGTTTTATACATATAAATTTCATTTAAGAATAATATATTCATAAGAAAAATATTTAATATAATATATAAATCTATAATATTAAAAATGTATGATCATTAATATAATATAAATAATTAAATATATGAGCATTTAATAATATTTACATTCTAAATTATTCATGCAACTTTTTTAGTCCCACCTGATGCCAGAATTCTACCAGACCATCGCCAGGCGTCTAACTTCTACCAGACCACCGCCTGATGCCTGACTTCTACTGGGCCACTAATTAACGTCAGAGTACAGTCGGACCACCAACCGATGCCCGTACTTCTGCAAGACCACCAACTGATACCCGGACTTCTATCGGACCACCAATTGATGCCCGAACTTTTGCCTGACTATTGACTGATACCGGAGTTCTACGAGACCACCGACTAAAGTGAAGTTCTGCCGGACTACCAACCGACACCTAAAATTTTGTTAGACCACAAATTGACACCCAAAGTTATGTCGGACCACCAATTGACTATGGAGTTTGACCTGACCCCCTTTTATCACTAGATTTTAACCAGACTATTAATTATTATAATCTGATCATCCTCAAGGATGATTCAATCAACTGTAATATGCTCAAACACTAGTAGAATCATTTTAATTGGGTGTGTCACCATAGTTATTCCTCTTTTTTAGGTTTTTCACATAAAAAATCTTATGTTCTCTATTCATGTGTTGGATATTCGTACAACATTGAGATGTAAAATTCTTACTATATTTCCATGCATATTCTAACCCACAATAGTTTAGTGTCATCTATGGGAACATAATCCCATTATCATAAGCATTGAAGCAAATAGGCATAACCATATTAATTTAGGAGTCTCTTGCTCCAATTTATACAAATCAGGAATCAATCCATAAACCAGGGATGTCAAGCATCTGCCTTTTTTCACTCAAATGGGAGAAACCCTATCGAGGAAGGGACATCAGGACCATCCATGGAAGATCACATCCGAAAGATGGAGGAATATTAGAATGAGATCCCTTAACTCATACAAGAGACTCACCAACTAATGATAGCATAACAAGAGGAGGTTATTCTCCCTCAAGATCTACCATTGGTCAAAGATGTTCAACCCGAATATCTTCATGTAAAGATTCCTCTTCCTCCATCAAGGAGGCATTTGCAATCACATTAAGATAATGAACTTGCTGACACAGTAAGCTCTACCCATCCTTTACATGCAGGTTGACAACTTTGCATTCCTTCTGATGTCCCTGAGGACTCAGCCTGATCGTACATTGCTGAGCTCCATCGCAACACCCTATAACATGAACTGCGAAGATCAATCATAGAAGAGTACCCCAATGGAGGTGTAAGAAAATCTCTTCATTAGTGGGACTTCTAGAAGTCATCACCCTTGACTGAAATCATGTCTCAACCCCTAATTCAGGCAGGATTCAAACTGGCAAGCATCAATTCCTACGATGAGATATCCGACACATACGAGCATATCAATCACTATAGAACCATTAAGCATATCCAGCGAGCCTCATACATGCTTCTCTACCAGGTTTTTTTGTCACCCTCAAAGGACAAGCTCAAACATATTTCTATTTGCTTCTAACAGGAACAATACCCTCATTTGTCAAATTAGCTAAAGTGTTTGTCAAACAATTTGTTGCCAATCAGAGAATGCTTAAAGCTTCTTCCAACCTCTAAGGAATTTGCCAGAATGAAAGAGAGTCCTTCAAAGAATACTTTCAAAGAATTTCTATTGAGTGTTAACAAATTTCAATGGTGGATCCTAAATTACTTAGAGAAGTTTTCTTTGGAGGCTTCGTCCTGATCCCTTTTACTCAGCACTTATGCGAGACACAGTTCATTTATAAATTTAGAAACTAAGATGGTAAGGTTATCTTTGATAGTTTTTCCAAAACTATCATACACATGATGAGGCTGGTATCACTAAGGGGAAAATTTAATAGCAAAGGCAATAGTTGAATAATCGCGAAATGGTTGGTGAAATTGAAACCATAGTTGGGGGTCCATCATTTCCTAATCAAGCCTTAATTATGACAAACAAGGAGTCAACACCAAAGAAGTATCATATCGATCACTCTATTGCTTTTGTGAATCTAACTAAAGGAAAATAACTAATTTTCGCTGGAATTTTTCAGCTGCTTTCCAGGGGCCACTTTTCCGGCGGCTTTTCGACACTTTTTCAGTGATTTTTTCCCACGGAATTTTCCGACTGCTTTTCCGATGACTTTTTCAATTTTCCGGCGGCTTTTAAAAATTTAATAAAAATGAATAAAATTTTGACTATTTAAATGATTTAACAAATAATTATTAAAAGTTATATTAACTATTTAATTAATATTCATTTTAAAATTAATAAGTTAGTTAATTTTTATTTTATATTAAATATTATTTTTTATTTTAAATTAATTAGTTCCATTTTTTTATAATTAAAAACTAATTTATTTACGGTCTGAATATAGTTTAAATAAAAAATATTGACAGTAAAAATATTGGCGGTCACTAGGATTTTTTTATTTTTTTAATTTGATCGACGGTTTAAGCTTGTCGGAAAGCCACCAGAATAATTTGCCTCTGGAAAAAACCGCCATAATTTATTTTTCGGTGCCGTTTTTACCGGAGGAATTTTAACCGCCGGAAAACCGCTGCTAAATTAGAAAACCGTGCGAAAAGGCTCAATTTCCTCTGGAAAATGCCGCCAGAAATGGGTGATCTTCTAGTAGTGTCTAATTTAGGGGGAATAAAGACCCCTCATCAAGACCCACTTGTGATTAGTGCAGGGATTGGCGATCTATGTTATAATGTCAAGAACATATTGGTGTATAATGGGAGCTTAGTGGATGTCCTATTTTACTCCATTTTTCTTAACATTGCCCTAACCAGAGATAAACTCTAGCCTATCGTGGGTCCACTATATGGGTTTAATAAACAACCTATACGAGTGGAAGGAACAATTAATCTCCTAGTCATACTTGGAGAATTTCCCTAACAGGCTACGCACTCTATCTAGTTAATTATAATAAAGTTAGAATTATCTTATAATGCTATCTTTGGAAGGCCACTCCAGTGGACCATTAGAAATTTTCCCTCCATCCCTCACCTTAAATTGAAGTTTCTCACCTTGATGGGGGTCGGTATAATATGTGGAGATCAACAAGTAACATAATCTTACTATCATAGGTAGGCTCGACCACACCCATCAATTACTTTAAGCATCGAGAATTTTGATATCTAGAGTGAAGACATTCCTCATAAAGTATCCCCCATAGAAGACCTTGCTTGTATCTCTCTATCAGATAAACACCCTTCAAGAATGATATAGATTGGATTGCTTTTCTAAGATGGAGCGAAGAAAATAAATGTAGATTTTCTATATACAAACTAAGATGTTTTTGCATGTAGTCCATAGATATACTCTAAATCAACCCTAAATTGACCGTGCACTGCCTCAAAGTCAACCCAATGTGCAAGCCAATAATCCAAAAGAAGTGAAACTTTGTATCAGATCGCCAACAAGCAATCGAATAGGAAGTTTATAGGCTTTCGGAGGATGGATTTATTAGGAAAGTGCACTACGCCACTTGGTTGGCGAATATCATCTTAGCGCAGAAGGGAAGTGGAGCTTGAAGAATGTGCGTAGACTATATAGATCTTAAGAAAGCCTGCCCCAAGGATAGTTTTTTGCTTTGTCGTATTGACCAGTTAATCGATACCACCTTTGTACATCAAATAATGAGCTTCATGGATGCCTACTCTGATTATAATCAAATAAAAATGGATCATGCTGATGAGAACTCAACAGCTTTTTGAATATACAAGGAGTTATACTACTATCTAGTGATGTCGTTCGAGCTCAAAAATGCTAAAGCCACATATTAACATCTTATGAATATGGATTTTAAAGACTTTAGTGGGTGCACTATAGAATTTTATGTTGATGATATGCTGGTGAAAAGTCTTACAAAATCTCAACATATACTTGACTTGGAATAGTGCTTCCACATATTATAATGCTATAACATGCGACTCAATCCCACCAAGTGTGCTTTTAGAGTCTCCTTTGGAAAGTTCTTAGTGTTTATGGTAACCCATCGAGGGATTGAGGCATATTCTGAGAAAATCAAGGCCTAAGGGACATAATGCCCCTAGAAATATCAAAGAAGTCTAGAGACTATACAACACTGTCTCGTTTCCAAGCATACTTAGGAGACAACTATATACTTTTCTTTAATATCCTCAGAGGTGCTCATAGGTCAGAATTTTAATGGACTGATGAATTATAAGAAGCCTTCAAACAACTACAAAATTATTTGACATCTCTGCCACTACTTTTTAAACGAATACCTGAAGAAAGTTATATTGTATATGGCTATTTCTGCATTTTCTGCCCAAGCCATTAGCTTCATCTTGGTCAAAAAAGAGAACGTTGTATGATGTCCTATCTATTATGTCAGTAAGATTTTATCCAAGATAGAAAGACATTGTTCACTAGTAGATAATATAGCTTTGACATTAATCTTCTCGACCAAAAAGTTATGTCCTTAGTTTCAAGATCATATAATTAGGGTTTATTTAAATATACCATTGAGAAACATTCTCCAAATACCTGAGGTATCTATAAGATTAGTTAAGTGGTAAGTGGAGTTTGGAGAATTCTACATCCACTACTTGCCTAGGCCAGATATCAAGTCTTAGGTACTAGCAGATTTCATGCTCGAGTGCACCATTCCATTCTCTAATGAACCACTAACTACTTCTCCTTCTTCCCCGTGCTAGACCTTATTTTTTTGTATGGAGCTTCTGGGAGTTCTAGCATTGGTGATGGAATCTTATTAATCTTCCCATAATAAACTACCCTTGAATACATACTTCGACAAAAGTTTCGTGTAACAAATAACTTTGCTGAATATGAGGCCCCTTATTACCGAATTAAGGCTAGAAATCAACTACGAAGTATATAGCTTGGTGATCCACACTGATTCCCAATTGGTCACCTCGCAAGTGAAGGGAGAGTTTGACACCCATAACCCATAGCTGGCCAAGTATTGTAAAATAGCAAAATCATATTTGTTCCATATAATAGAGCATCAAATCATCCATATCCTTCAGGAGTAGAATGTACAAGCATATGCTCTCTCCAAGATTGCTATATCTATAACTAGTGACGTCTTCAAGAGGAAGTATATCAAGGATATTTACTTTTAGAGCATCCAAGCTCTATAAGTTATACAATCAATTAAAGAACCAAGAGAGGCTTCTTGGGTTGATTACATATTTTCTTTCTTACAAGAAGGTGTGCTCCCTGAAGATCCAATAACCGTAATGCGACTGCGAAGGCAAGCATCAAACTTCACTATTATTAGCAAAGAACTATACAAATGAGCTTTCACGGGACTAAACCTTAAGTGCCTACCACCTTCAAAAATTGACTACACACTTTGAGAAGTTCAATCAGGTATATGCGGAGATCATATGAGGGGAAGGACACTAGCCTATAAAATCCAGAGACAGGGGTTTTATTGTCCCAAAATAAAGCAAGATGCTCTAGAATTTACACAAAAATTTAATAGCTTCCAACTCAATTCCAATCTCGTTCATTTACTTGCCATAGAACTTTCATCATTATAAAGTCCCTAGCCTTTTGCCCAATGGGGATCAATGTAATGTGACCTTTTTCTATAGCCTCCGGATAACAAAAACTTAGCATCTTGGCCATGGACTACTTTATAAAATGGGTGGAAGCTTAAACTTTGGCAAAAATTTTGGAAATCAATGCTAAACAATTCTTATGGAAGAACATAATATTTCATTTTGGCATTTTAGTAAAAATTATCATCGATAATGAAACTCAATTCACTGGAAAGATCTTTATAATATTTTGCAAAGATTTCCACATTTAATTGGTGCATACGGCTGCCGCACATCCTCAGGAAATAGATAAACAAAAAACACAAATCAAACTATATTGAAGGGATTGAAGACATGTATGTGGAAGGTAGGGGGGCAATGGGCTGATGAACTCCCAAATGTTCTCTAGGCTTATCGTACCATTGCTAGAACTCCAATAAGAGAAACCCCTTACAATCTCTATTTTGGAATAGAAGCTATCCTTCCAGTTGATATTAGGATCCCAAGTTATAGAGTTTCAACTTCTAACTTCAATAGCAATGAAGAGAAGCTAAGAAATAGCTTAGATCTCCTTCTAGAAGTAAGAGATGTAGCAACACTCAAAGTTGCTACATACCACCAATGAATTTCCCCTCACTATAATCAAAAGGATGAAACCTTGATGTATTTTAATTGGAGACTTAGTTCTACACAGTATCGAGGCAACATGAAAAGGCCCTCAATGTAATAAACTCTCTTATCTCTTGGAAGGTCCTTACTTAGTGGAAGCCATGGTCAAGCCCGGGACTTTTAAGTTGAAGGATGCTGAGGGAAAGATGCTCCCTCAAACTTGGAATATCGAGAATCTTCGCAAGTACTATTGATAGAATATAATAGTACTACTTGTTTTAGGCATTCCATGTCTTTAATGTTAAGTGTTATTTATTCTGAGCATTATCCAAGTTGATTTTAACCTATGTATCCCTAAGTTATATACATTGAAACTTTATTTGCTCATTTGTTTACATTATCTTCTTCTTCAAGAAAGATTGTAATGATAATTTTGCATACGCTGTGAACTCAAATCTTAAAATCCTTGATTCAAAAAATATGCAATATTTATTGCATCTCAATCACTGAATGATCAGTCCTAGGGTGATTTGATCCGACCTTTCCCATATAGTTTAAAAAGCATCAAATAATGCTTTAATTAACAACCTCAGATTGTTGAAACATCTTAAGTGGGTGTCACTTAAATCTTAAAATCCTTGATTTGAGAAATACATATTCTTTATTGCATCTCCATTACGGGATGATCGGTCTCAAGGGGATTTGATCCGACCTCTTCCATACAGGTTAAAAAGTATCAAATAATGCTTTGATTAATAACTACAAATAGGTCAAACATCCCAAGTGGGTGTCACTTAAATAATAAAATCCTTCAGTCAAAAAAATAGATAATCTTCATTATATCTCAATCATTAGATGATCAGTCTTATGGGGTTTCATCCATCCTCTTCCATCCTTTTTAAAAAACATCAAATAATACTTTGATTAATAATCTCGGATAGGTCAAACTTTCTAGGTGGGTGTCACTTAAATTTTAAAATATTTGATTCAAGAAATATAAAATCTTTATGAAGTATTAATCACTAAATGATCAATCATAAGGAGATTCAATCCAACCTCTTCCACACTGATTTAAAGGCATTAAATAATGCTATAATCAGATAAGTTTGTATATTAGGAAGACATCAATCAAATTCAATTACACTGAAGGAGATCACCAAAACATTTTTCACTATTCAAATTAAAATAAAAACATTGATAACTATATACCAAATTATGCAATATCACACTTGAGAGTACAAACATCTGCATATATAATAATCACTAAGAAAGATAAAGTGATATAACTAGTGAAAAATAAAAATACAACTCAATCTCTATAATCTCATCCTCCTCCTCAAGGGTAAAGGCCTTCTGCAACTCACTCTTTATCTTGTTGCCATCAAAAATTGAAAGGAAATCATCAGAAGCCTGTCTAGGTGTTAAGCCTTCAACTTCAACTCCAGTCTTCTGCTGTACCAAACAAACTCCCTTTAAGAAGACTTAGATGAAGCCTTCATCAATACACAGCTACTCCAAAGTTTTCACTTCTAATCATATATGTGATTGCGATCCTCCCGAACATAATCCTGGATAATGATTTTGAAGGATATAGACTTCTTGAAATCTTTGATGACTCTTGAAGATTCTGATCCAGATTTGACCCTTACCAGAGCATCTTCTTTCTCAACTATAAGAATCTAAAGTACCTTATTTTTAGCTTCAAGGGACACTATCTTCATCCTAGAGACCTGATGATCCTTTAGAAGCTAGTTATTTGTCATTTATTCCTCTATTAAGTTAATGTGGATTCGATCTATCTGTTGGTTCTACAAAGTAGTAGAAGTCACCATGGTAGCTACTCAGCTCTGCACTCAGCCGACTACTCTTCTACTACTCTCATCTCCTTAGTTTTATGGTTGTACTTTCATTTATACTCCCCTTAAATATATTTTACCTTCACAAATTAATTTTTCCACTCATTTAAGGACTAAGTAAGGTCGACTTCAAGTTCCATGGACCGTGATAAGTAAAATAATGAAGGGATATGCATAAGTGGCAATATTAATAGATGCACCAAAAAGAAAGAATAAAAAAGAAATTACTACTCACCAAGTCATCAGCTCAACGATGACCAACACACTTGTGGATCAATACATCCTCTGGAATATGCAATTTGGTAGGGGAGGAGTTGCGGCGAACTTTACTGGTGCTCACTGAAGTCCCCTATAATTTCTTCTTCTTATATATAGCATGAGGATCATCTCGCTTCGACTGTCGCTTAGGAGCTAGCAGCTCTAGAACTCTGGTTGATTTCTCAACATTATTTGTTGGACCTCCTAGCTTGAATGGATAACCCAACCTTAAATAAAAATTCTTCTTCCATATATTTGTTCAAGTAGTGAACCTCATATAAAAGATATTCGATGTTAGGAATGTTAAGAATCTTTATTATGTCTTCTTCTACAATGCATAGAGGGACATGCAGATCCTTCATTTTCTTCCATTTCCCCAGAAGACCCCAGTCATTTTTTACAAAAGAAAAAATATATTGTCCTAGTTTTTGATGGATCTCGGGTATGTTTTTCCAACTATTTGGATCTAAATTTTATGTGTCCTTGTGCATCATAAGTAAATTTCCCCTTATGTGAGAGGCATTCATGCATCAAAATTGCCCCTCGATCTCTGAAGAAGGCGATCAGCCTCACAGCCACTGACATTGCTCTATAAAAAATATTGGGATAGACTTACTCTGCATAATATTAAAATATCAATTATCTTTATAAGATGTGGAAAATCACAGTTGCACTATTAGACTGATGACATAAATAGTCAGGTATCTTGGAGGAGGAAGGCACGCATGATCAGATGTTTTAGGGGCCTTCACAACAAGGACATTGAGAAAATAGAACTTCTTATGGAGAATAATTATGGAGTCACTAATAATGGTGGACACAACATCATCAGCATTTGTCGCCTTACAGGGCCTCCTCTCACCTTCATTCTAGGCAGCAGGACATGAAGTTCCTTATGTTGTTGGATCTCTTAAAGTAGGGTAGTCACCCATCATGACCGTTAAGGGGGGGGGGGGGGGGTGAATTGGCATTTTAAAAAATCTTTGAATAAAAAACACAAACTCAAACCAAACTAAAATTCATCACAAAGAAATTTAAAGTGTGGAAATTAAATGTAGAAAAAGTAGTAATAAAGAACACATAAATTTATAGTGGTTTGGTCAACCCGACCTATGTCCACTCCCCGGAGGCACCCTTTGAGTATTGCACTAAACTAAGTGACTCTCCTTCTTCTACCATAGCAAGATGGAGAAGCCTTTACAAGACCTCCTTTCCACCGACACTGGTGAGGCAAAGAACCCGACTCCTTTTGCTTCCTCTTGAAGCAGGTAGAGAACCTTGATCGATTGCTGAAGTGGACCTCTATCAAGCCTCCAAGAATAAGGGATGATAATCAAAGAAGATGACTTGGATCTTTTCTTGGAGCAACCTTTGTGAAACCCTCACAAACTCCCCCTCACAAGTTCCTCTTTCTCTCCCTCTCCCTCTTCTCTAGGCTCTCTCAGGTCAAGATAATAGCAAAATATGCCCTCTTAGGTGAAACAAGAGATTTTATATTGAAGAGCTTCAGAATATATCTTAATTGAAACAAACTGACATTATAGTCTAAGATGATCTGGAGATCATCATGTATGATCAATACAAATTTAGCTCAATCAGCTAGGATGATTTGGAATGATTAGAAGGAAATTTATTCATTTCATCCAGGACGATAATATATCATCATGTAAAATTAGTTTAATTAATTGAATATCATCAAGCACATCGCCTTGGTTGGATGTCTGGATGATAAAAAATTACTTTATTATCCAGGATGATCTCACGATCATCCAGACGATTACTATAAAATGACAAATATCTTCTAGACCATGACACTGACTGGATGTCTGGATAATAGAAAAATGACTTGATCGCCCGGGCCAATAATAGATTGTCCCAAATGATTAGTTAAATTTAGTACACATCATCTAGAGAATCACCCTGAATGAACCAGGCGATTAAACATCGTCTAGGAAGAATTAAGGTTTTGTTTAAGGGATCATCTCGAAAGATCCTGTGATCGTCCAGTATGATATAATCATTCAATCAACCTTAATTGCTTTCTTTAATTACCAGATTAATTTAGGCATAATTATACTGCATCATCCAGGATGATGTCCAAAAATAAAAGCTTCCTAAATAGATCCGACGGCTAATTCTTTGTAATTTGAGCCTATCATCCCGGCCGATATGAATATCGTCCAAGATGATGTGCTTAATGACAACTGCCTTAACCAAGATGCCCTAATTTTGGTTTTTATTTTTAACTAATCATCTAGGCCGATTTATAGATTATCTAGAACGATGTGACAAAAAATAGTAAACTCTAAAAATAGTCAAAAAATTTCTCCCAAGTGTGTGTGTGAAAGGTTACTTAGCTTCAGGAACCACTTTGTTTACAATTAACTCAAGAAAAAGAAAAGATTACAAACTGACTCAGGCCTAGTCTACCCAATCTTGAGCTAGTTCAAATTACAATTTTGATCTTATGGACATGAAAAGTTAGAGAAATAGAAGTGTTTGCTATCATTAAAATTCTATTCCCTAAAATTAGATTTACAACATTCTTCCCCTTTTTGATGATGACAAACACAAAGATAATTTAAGTAGTTCAAAGCAGTTTAATGGAAACAGTGTGAAGAAATAAACATTCAACTATCCAACATAAAACATAACAAAACAAATAATACAACTACTCCCCCTTTTGACATCATAAAAAGGAAAGAAATAAAGCAGAGACTACCATACATAATCAAACTACAATAAGAAAAAGAAAGAACACCATAAAAATAAACTAAAAGAAGGATGGCCCTGATCATTTGAAGGAGGAGGTGGTCCTGGTGGTGGCTGCTGGAAGTAACTAGAAAAAGTGGCAAACTGCTCTCCGAAGTAGGTCATATCCTGTTCATGCTAGTGCTGCTGGTGAGCCACGTAAGCGTCAAAGAGAGCAACATCCTCAGCATATTGCTACTCCTATGCAACAACGTAGGTCTTGAATCATGTCTCCCACTAGTCGAATCGCTCTACCAGCTGATCCAATTAAGAGTGGTGGTAGAGCGGAGTAGGTGCAGGAATAGGAGCAGGAGTTGCCTCTTCCTCATCTCCCTCAGCTTCCTCGTGCCCTAGGTGGAGATGAGCATTGTGAAGAACATGAAAGGAGTTGTTTGAGTAGAAGGCAGGCTGAAATTTGGAGGGACAGGATATTGGAGGTTATATTTAGATTCTAGGAAATAAGCAATGATATGTCCTAGGGAAAGATTGGGCCTCCTCTTATATCCTGGATCTCGAATACTAGTTAGATGCTCAATGTATCAAAAAATCAAATTAGAGGCATTAAATTCACGACGGGCCAACATATATAAAGTGGTGATTGAAAGGAGTGGAGTGATATGAATACGATCACTAGCTTTTGAAAGAATAGAGGTGCGAAGGATATGTTGGATTATCATAGCATCTTTGAGTAAGCTGCTAGATTCTCCAATATGAAAAGAAGCATTAGTGTTTCTTAGAAAGTGGTTGACCGGAGCCTAGTTGTAGTCAGGATTTGAACACAGGGTGTGGAGTTTGTCTCATGTGGTAGATAGTTGTAGGAGCTCTTGACAATCCTGATAAATGATTTTGACAGGTCATCTATTCACATAGGACTGAAGAGTGGTGAAAGAGGAATTGATGAGAAGGCTAGAGAAGAACTCAAATAGTAACTCTAAATTAAATGGAATAATAAGTGTAAGGAGGAAAGTGAGAGTAGTGTGAGCAAACAGATTGAGGACAAGATAGGAAAGAATGTGCGGGTTGACAGTTCAGGATACAGTGATCTCAACCAACTTATACCTCTGATAGGTGGCTTGATCGGCCACCTTAGTGAATCGGTGGTCTAGATTTGCCCTCAAGGAGCGTCTAGAAGACATACGAGACCTCTTTCCACTGGCCATAATCAGGAAAATATAAGGGAAGTAAGAGAAAAGAGGATTGAAGAAAGATTGTGTGAGAAAAATTGATTTAATACTTCAATTTTTAAAGAAATGATCTGATTGTCCAAGATGATCGCGGAATCATCCAGGATGATCAGGTGGAATAATTGTGTATGTGATGATTGGTTAAAAAGGTTGTAATATCATCTATGATGACCAGATATCATCTGGGATGATAAGACACAAGAAATCATCCCAAGGAGTAATTCTAGACTGCTGTTGAAAAAGCAGATCATCAAGGATGATTAGGTGGATCATCCAGGATGATCAACAATAATTGATCATACCAGGCGAATTAAAGTTGTGTGCCAAATTTTGTCATGTTGATAATCTAGGATGAATAGGTGTATGGTCTAGGACTATCACCAATAATTGAGCAGAATTATGAAGATCATCCAGGAGAGGATCGTCCACGACTATCATAAATAATTGAAACAAAAGATGATCAGATCATCCAGGACGGTAATGAATCATCCAGGATGAACAGAAGAAAAAGAGTCAAAATAGCCATTGGATGGAATTTCAAGAGTGAATTGAATAGATCGTCTAGGATGATATGAATATCATCCGAGATGATGTGATAAAAAGTTTCGAATCGAAGGATGGATGGAGATGATCAAAGAAGGCCCAAAAATATGAAAATCAACTTAAAAAGGACAAACATAAAATACGAAAAGGATAAAAACATCAAAAGAAAAAAAAAATAAAGTTTTTTTTTAGTCAAAGCTTGAATATGATAAATTCTCCATATGAGTAAGAATCAATTAGTTAACATTGTCAAAATCCAAAAAATGGAAGAACAACCGATCCTTGTAGCCCTAACTCAAACTTCTCCCCGGTGAAACTGTCTTTTAAAAATAAGGATCAAAATTAGAAAAATCAATTGTATAAGAAAAATAGACCCATTCAAGACTTGGTTTTAGAAAAATATTTTATATAATAATATATCAAAGTAATTAGTCACGATCAAGAATTCTGAAATTAAGCCTTTGAAAAATATCAAGTGACACATAAATTCTTCTAAGATTTAAAAATTTTGAAAGAGCAGAAGCTTGGTTTTGATTGGCTCATTTTATGTCTCTTGTCAATTTGATTGGCGCTCTTTACGCATATTTTAATTTTTGATACACTTTCTATATATATATATTGGTGTCATTACGCATCTTGATTTTGGCATCATTGGACATTTTTTTCGCAAGCTAGATCCCTTTTTCAAAATTCTTAAATATTCTCAGTTGTAATTATATCTTTCAGATATTTGAAAAGAAAAACTCATTCTCTAATATATGGAAGAATGAATCACAAAACAAAATAAAAATTAATATGATGAATGCAACGATAAGATTACAAAAAATATGAAGGTAAAATAAAGACTTTTAACATTATATATAAGATAGATTACTATAGTAAGAATGAAAATATCTCAATGCAAAGTCCAGTTATTAATTTGAGATAGATTTTTATTTTTTTTGAAAGAAGCATAAATGCATTACTTGAGAAAAAGAAAACAAAAAATAACTACAAAGTTGATTCCTCCATCAACAATTTTACAAATGAAGGAAGAATCTTATCCAAACATAAATCTTCCCAAATAAAATTGCTAACAAGAGCATAACTAGCACACAAATCATCTAGCTTATTTCCCCCTTTATCATTGCATTTGAAAATTACATAATTAAATTCTTTGAAGAACTCCAAGTCTTCCATTTCCTTGCAGCCGTGAGTCATAGCTCGATGGATAACCTTTATAACATTTGAGTTATCTCTTTCAATAATAGCTCCCTTGTATTTAAACATCCAATCCTTGATTACCACATACAAATATTTAATAGCTAGAAGTTCTAACTAATAGATGTCCCAATGGATGCATGGTTTGCCAAACGCTATCAAGAATCTTCCTCTATAGTCTCTGATTATCCCTCCAACGTTTGCTCTATATGAAGAACACATAGAAGCATCTACATTGATCTTTAACCAACTAGGTGGAGGGGGATGCCAAATGTTAGACAACCTAAAAGACTGATTAACATCCCAACTTTCCAAAATTGTGTTAAAAATCAATTTAGAGAATGAAGACAAACTGATTGCATTTGAAGCTATGGAATTCTCACTTTCACTTATTCCATCATGCACCAATTTATTTCTAGCCTTCCAAGATAAGTACACAACATTGAAAAATAGATTGAGAATCATACCATTTTGCTTTGCAGTAGTTTCTAACAAAGTGCAGCAATCCTCAAAGCCTTCAAACACAAGCAAGCCGAATCCCCATTTGTTCAGTGTTAACACCACCTCCTTAACTTTGATGCATTTGACTAGAATATGTTCCACATGCTCAATTCCAATCGAACATCTCGGACATGTTTCATCTACTTGCAATCTTCTATGAGCTAGGAATTGATATGTTGGTAAGGCATTTTTAAATAATCTCCAGCAAAAAACTTGTACCCGTGGATTAACTCTTGCCTTTTAATCCAAACTTATACCTTGAAATCATTTTGTTGTTGAGATCCAAGGATCACTCCCAAAATTGACATCCCAGAGCCCTGATAAATGATCTCCCTTTCATCATATAACTGGTTTAGATTGATGTTGATCTTTAGGATAAGATCCACGAGCTCCCCTCCAAACACCTGCTTCAATTCTTCCACTTTCCAGATTTTACCTTCAATAAATCTACCCAGTTTAACCTCTTCATCACCTTGTGGAGCTACAAATGTTGTCCATTCATTAATACTTCTATCCAATATCCATTTATCCTTGAAGACATTAATCGAATTCCCATTTCCTATGTTCCATTTTCGGATTGGATCTAGAGCTTTACCTCCATCACATAGAATTTTCCAAGAAGAAGAAGAATTTTTCTTAATCTCTGTTGCTCCAAATCTGGTTCCATACTTAGGGGCAAATACTCTTTGTATGAGTGATCCCTTATTATGTAAATACCTCCAACTTAGTATAGTTCTAAGAGGAGCCACTCTAGATGTGAAAGAGAACAGACCACATCCTCCCCCTCCTAAGCAGCTTACAAAGATCCTCCCAGCTAACATTGTGCAATCCCACATTTCCACCAGATTTATTCCAAAGGAACCCCCTACACATTTTGTCAACTTCTTTGAGCACTCAGATAGGAACCAAGTAATGCGTGCTGTAGTAGTTTGGAAGTGCAAGGATGACTGATTTGATCAAAGTTAACTTTCCAGCCATAGATAGTTATTTGCTCCCCCATATATTAAGCATCCTAAGAGCTCTTTCAATAATGAAATAGAAATCAGTTGCCGCTAACCTTCTCAAGGCCATTTTAATACCAAGATAAAAAAAAACTCCTTTACTTATTTGAACCCCATGATACGGGTTATAGATTTCTTCTTCCTTCTATTAACATTCTTCCCAAATAGAATGGCAGACTTATCAACATTGATGCTCTGCCCGGTCCACTTGCTGAATTTATAGAGAATGCCTTTGACTTCATAAACCGCCTTCTTGGTAGCTTTCGAGATGATCATAACATCATCTATATATAATAAGTGTGAAATCTGTGGACTATTTGAACCTATGCTAATCCCAATTGAAGATTAAGAAAACACATTTGAAAGGAGTTGGGCGCAAATAATGAATAAGATAGGAGAAAATGGGCATCCCTAACAGAATCCACTATAAGCTTAAATCCATTATGATAACTTGCCATTTATGATAATGGAGAATCTTGGTTTTATCACACATTCCAAAATAAGTTTTGAGAACATAGTCGAGAATTCAAAATAATTCAAAACATTTTTAAGTGTTATGCAACTCATAGAGTCATATGCTTGTTCCATATCTATTTTAAAAGAAACCAACCCTTTAGCTGCTTTGGAATACCTGAATTTGTGAAATAGTTCCTGAGCCACCAGTACATTATCCGAAATGGACCTATCTTTAATAAAGGTAGCTTGTTCTTCCAAGATAAGAAGAGGGATAACCTGAAATAGCCTGCTCAAAATAACCTTTGCAGCCACTTTATAAACTGAATTGCACAAGCTTTTGGACCTGTAGTTAGATGGCAACATCGGATTTGATACCTTTGGAATGAGAACTATTAGTGTATCCTTCCAAACTTTGTCCATCTCACCCATACTAAGGAAATGATTAATAGCTTTCACAAAATCTGCTTGGATGATCTTCCAGTAAGCTTTGATAAACGAATATGTGACACCATCACAACTTGGAGCAATGTTCCTTCCCAATTGACTGAGAACAGATTCAGGGTGCGTTTGGGACGTATTTTTCCCTGCTGTGCATCACCGAGCGTAACCGAGAGGTCGTTTGGGATCAAGCGGAGATGCTCTGTTTTTAAAATTTCTACGTCCCGCGGTTACTTTTCCTGTCCGAAGGAACATCCCTGCTTTCGCCTGCTTTGTCCTACTTTTCGCTGTTCGGAAGTTAAGAAATACGTCAATACCCTTACAGTTATATACCCCGTCTTCCTCATTCTGGAGAACTTCCGCGACCATTTCTTCCTAGCTGACACTTTTTGTAATAACTCGATGCAACGTCCCTGGTTTAGGTATTTCTCCAAATTTGTAGTTGTAAGAACTCGATGAGAGTGGAACAGAGCTTCAACAATTATACTTAACAAAGCTTTCTACAGGGTTATTCGCAAAAACAACCCATGTTTCTAACTCTCGAGTTCTCCGACCGCTCTCTCCTCCTTCTTCTAACCAGACGGCTTAAAGAGCTAAAGGTCCATCCCATCTCCTCGACCTTCGTCACTGTCCAGTCCGATCCGGCCTAGAAGAATGACCTCAAGCCCTGATCTCCCACCGATCGCATTCATAGGTAGCTGCGACTGTCCGTTCCGCCTCGCCTCCCCTCGACCTTCTGCCCTACCATAAGCCGCTGGCTCCCGTCTCCTCTTTGATCTGGGCCGAACAAGTTGTTTCTCCTCCTGACAAGAAGGTATACCCCTTAACTTTCCTCTTCTCCTTCATCTTCTAGCTTCTTTCTCATCATCTTCTTCTCCTATTGTCTAAAACTTGGAAGTTTTAACAGGCAAATGTAACACAAATTTTATACTATTATACTTGGTGTTCATTTACCGAATTGAATTTACATATAGTGAGCACTTTTTAATGCAAATTGTAGCTTTCAAGATCAGCGCTCTTTAAAAAAACTTTTTTAGGGCATGGTTGGATGTAAACAAAAACACATGGATTTTGAAATCGCATGTTTCAAAATGCTGTAGCAGGATTACAAATAATTTTTAAAAGGTTGTAATTCTAAAACAACTCAACTTGTTTGGTTAAAGGTTATATTATTTTGATTGCTAAATCCATTGTCCTATTTTGTGAAGTTTAATTCTAAAATCCATTTATTTCCACTCATCTTGTATTTGAAAATTAAAGCATTACTTTTAAGTTTTTTTTTGGGGGCTTGTTGCTTCTATATGAATTGGTTGCTTAATATATAAATGGCTTTAGCAATATTTGTTGCATCCGATCAATGTAAAAACTCATCCGAGGTATATGATTATACACCTAATCTTTCTTGTGATGATCTCTATGAGATCTTTCTTGATCGAATGCTTTTGTTTTGATTCCAATGCATGTTGTTTTTTTTTTTTTTTAAGTTTCAAAATCATATGAATTTTATGGTTATTTTTCTTCAGCTGGACGGCATGTTGTAGGTTCTGTGAGACAGGGCAATGCATTAAATCTATTAACCTCTCTTTCGCATGGCTACCTGTTTGTGTTGTTTCAGTGTATAGGTTGTGGGCTGTGATATTGCCTTGGAAGGGAGCAGTAATTAGAAGTCATGTTTCAGCTTAATACATTTTTACTTCCAGTAATTTTATTTATGGACTTGAATTCCAGATCATCAGTACATTCTTAAAGCTTTGATTTAGTTTATATAAATAAGATATTAATACTTATTGCAAACTATATGTAGGAATGGAATGTAATGAGAATAGAAATGGGTCAGCCGATATTGCAAATATTAAAAAGACTATACTTGCAGCAATATGTTTTATAAATGAGTATTATGAAACATATATTTGCAAGACACCGTGCATGATATCATCATACAGAGGAGACAAATGGATTGGAGAGCTGCTACATGGTCATCCAACGAGGTTTCATAAAATGTTTCGTATGTCTCAAACAATGTTTTTAGATCTATTGAAGGAATTGGAATGTGTTCATCATCTCCATGGATCATCAAGGACAACAAGCAAAGAAGTACTTGCGATGACTTTATATATTTTATCGCATAATGAATCAATAAGATCCACCTGTGAGCAATTTCAACACTCAACCGAGATAGTAAGTAGGTATTTCTCTATTGGATTGGAGGCTTTGGTGAAATTTTCATGTTTTGTGATCAAGTTTATCGATCCTCAATTTGGTGATATCCCAAGGAATATTTTGTATGATAATCGATATATGCCATATTTCAAGGTAAATTTTTTAAATATCATGTTATAAGAATGTTTAATTGAATATAATATCTAATCATCGCTTCTTAAATAGGACTGTATTGGAGCAATCGATGGAACACATGTGGATGCTCGTGTTTCGAATGTTGAGAAAGCTGCTTATATAGGAAGATGTGGGTCAACGACGCAAAATGTTATGGCTGTATGCGACTTCAACATGTGCTTCACTTTTATCATGGCAGGATGGGAAGGAAATGCACATGATAGTCGCATTTTTAAATTTGCAACTCGTAATAGGCGTAATAACTTTCCCATGCCACGTCCTGGTACGTTTTATATAGTTGTAACGTTAGTAGTAATAGAACTTATACTAAAGTACATGTACTTTATAACAGGGAAATATTATGTTGTTGATTCTGGTTATCCGATGCAACGGTGATTTTTGAAGCCATTTCTAGATACCAAATATCATATCCCTGATTTTGAAAGAGGAAGCCAATTAGTATGTGGGAGGAAAGAAACTTTTAACAAGCGACACTCTTCCTTAAGAGGAGTAATTGAGAGATCATTTGGTGTTTGGAAGAAGAAGTGGGTCATATTACGAGATATGCCTACATATTCATTTAAAAAACAAATAAAAATAGTGATAGCAACCATGGCATTGCATAATTACATACGTCGACATCCCAGTCGGGAAGACCGTGATTTCAATATATGTGATGTGGACGGAACATATATACTAGAGGAGGCATATGAGTATAGAATTGGGCAATCCGTAGTAGAGACGGAAGGGAATAATTTTAATCGGGAGGTACGAGATGGTGAAGGAGCAGAGGAGATGGTCCAGTTACGAGAGAAAATCACAGATGCATTAATGGATGAGATGAATTAGGAAGTTTCATATGTTGGATAGCAAGTTCAGTTGTATTTGATTAAGTTTGTGAATCATATGCTGATGTATATATATATATATATATATATATATATATATATATATATATATATATATATATATATATATATATATATATATATATATATATATATATATATATATATATATATATATATATATATATATAGCTGCATTACTTTTTTTCTTTTTTTTAGTGAATATGGAAAGCTTCTTCAGGCCAACTGGTCAATTTTATTTGGATCTTGTATGTATTTCTCTTTGCTTTCTTTTTCTAGTAAAATGAACTTTTCGAGAGTTTCTTGAATTTTTTATACAGTTTATATAATCATGTTGTTGAAAGTAACTTTGGTTCATTTAAAATTTTGTGAAGCATCTATTAACGGAAATCGTTTGATTTCTTAGTTAGGGCTAGCCTTTGTGATTATTGATTTGCAAGATTTAATTTTTTATATAGTTTATCTAGATGATATTGATTCGCAAGAACTAATGATTAGTGTGATATCCTTCCCTAACTTGTTATGTAAATTTCAATATAGAATGACTCTTTTAAATTGTAATTATAATTTTTATTTTTTATTTTTATTTTCTATACGACTTACAAATATTTTTAATAAAAAATTATTTTTTACAACAATATTTAAAAAAAAATTGGCAGCTTTAATATATTTTAAAATTTTTTTACCAACTTAAGAAGTGATACAATTTTGATTTAGAATTGTTAGTTGATTATCATATACATTTAAAAAAAATTAAATTTTAAAAAATTATATATTTCATCTAAATATATATAAGGGTATGAAGGTAAATTGTTCCCATACAGATGCAGCACAACAGTTCTACAGTTACGCAATCCAAAAAAAATATAATGATTTATATAAAGCAACTTCAGGAAGCAACTTTTTGTACAACAATTTCACAACCTACTTTACCGACAGCTACAGCCGTCCCAAACGCACCCTCAATCTCTTTCGCCATGAAATCTCTGAACAACAACTTTCTGTCTTCATCTTTCAATGTATTCACAGGATTCGGCCAACCTTCTATCTCACATCACCTCAATCTCCATTTAAACTTGAAGAACTGCATGATCACATCTTCAATCTGGTTTTTCTCTTCCAACACTGTGCCATTGTCATCTATGATTTTAACTATACTGTTAATACTTCTTCTAGCACTAGCATAAGAGTGGTAAAATTTAGAATTGCAGTCTCCATCATTCATCCACTTAACCTTTGCTCTCTGTTTCCACCATCCATTTATCCGAGCCATTGTAGCATTCAGTTCGATTATCTTGTATTTCAGCATCCAACATTCCTCATCAGATAACCATCCTACCTCAGATTCATTTATTTGTAACTTCAAAATGTCTTCCATTAGACTTTCTGTAAGGACATTGTGGTTTTTCAATTTGGCCTTACTCCCAAATAAAAAAGATTTAAGAGCTCTTTTAAATTTGGAATTCAAAATTTGAGAATGATTGCCCTTGTTTTTTTTTGCTCCACTCCTTTTTTACCATAGCTGCAGAGGCCGGGTAAGATGCCCATACATCCTCAAATTTAATACTCCTCTTAGAAGGAATATTAGAATTGGTGATGTTAAGAATGATTGGGCTATGATCAGAGGCAATCCTAGCAAGATGTCTCACAACTAACTTAGAGGAAGAATTCAATGCCAAAGAGTTAAGGAAGCACCTATCAAGCCTTTCCAAGATCTGAGACCCCTCCAGTTTTGTTGTTACACCATGTAAATCGTGGACCAATGAATCCAACCTCGTGGTAGTCATTGTTTGTGAAGAAGGCCTTCATTTATTTAGATCCTTGAGCAAATATAAATTTTCTACCCCCTCTTTTGTCTTCCCTGGAAGTGAGACAATTAAAGTCTCCTCCTACCACCATAGGATACTCTTCCACATAGTACAATTCCAACATTTCCCAAAGCTCTCTCCTTTTGTGCATGTCTTTGTTCTCATATACTGAAGCCACTCTCCATTTACTATTATTATTAATGGATAAATCTCCTATAATATATTGGGAAGAGAACCAACCATGATAAAATCAACCAGGTTGGAGTTCCATAGCACGATGATCCCTCCTGATAGCTCATTCGAAGGCACCATAGCATATTCCCATCCATCTCCCATAAGCATGTTAACTTCTTCAATATTAAAAGAAGATATTTTTGTCTCTAACAAACCCAAAAAAACCAAATTATGCATTCGAACAAATTCCTTTATGTATAGAGAAGCACCTTTCTTTTTAGCTCCTCTACTGTTCCAGAATGCCAAGGAATTTATTGATGTAGATTTGTGGGAGAGATCCCCAAAGTGCCTTTTACTTCCATCTCCAATTTTCTACTCCTTGTGTTGTTGCTGATAGGCCCAAGGTCTTTCAGTTGCTTAGACTTCTTCTTCTTAACATTGCTGGAATCCTCTCCTTTGCAATTTACGGCTGAATCAGCTTCTTTGTTCGGATTTTCCTCTTTCTTCTTATATGGAGGCGCTTCCTTATCCAGTGTTCCAATTTCAATTTCTTGGATTAACTCCCCTTCTTCAATTTGATCACTTAGGACATTGAATTTGTTTTCAATTAACGGAATGGTAAAACTACTCCTTTTGTTCGTTTGAGGCCCTTCCTTAGGCACAACCAGATTAGAACTTAACGCATTTGCTTCAGGATCCCATATGTTGGCTAAAGGATCAACATCTGAATTAAGACCAACATCTTCATTAGCTTTATATTTTTCTTCAACATTCTTTTTATCATCTCATCTTCTCCACACTGTCTTCTTCAAGGGCCGTTGAATTTCTTTTTTGAACTTACTTGTAGCCTTCTTCCTTCCACGGTTAACTATCAGCCATGGACCATAACTATCTGTTGCATTGATTTCCACATCATCATACCTTCTCTAAACATGTCTCACTGCATCTGTGACAGCATGACCAATTGTCTTTTCTTGAAGATTTGAAGCTACATCACCATCTCTACAAACTTCTTGGTTGTGGCTAATAAGTCCACATCTGAAACAAAAATTGGGAAGACGCTCATATTCTATCTTCTGATAGAATTTCCCAGCTAAGCCTTCCACCCACACTCCTACAGGAAGCTTCATATCAAGTTTTATTCGGACACACACCCTACTGAATTCTCTTCTTCCCCATTGGAACATATTTCCATCAAGCAAGATCAGTTTTCCAATCATTGATGCAATTATACAGATATTTATGTTATCCCAGCAGTGCATAGGTAAGCTCATAAGTCTTATCCATATCGTGGCTGTAAATCCTCTCAGAGAGGTAGGGTCAAAGCTCTTGGACCATTTGTCCATCCATATTATATTCCGATTTACAAACCAGGGCCCATTGGACAGAACCGACTCCATGTGCTGTGATTCATGAAACGAATAGATCACCCAGCCCATGCTGAGCATGGTAAGATGAAACTTCCATATTGTGACCATTGTCTCCTAAGAACAGCGTTAATAACCGATAATGGAGCATCACCTCTAAATATTTTGATGACCAATGAGTTGTTAAGTTTCTTGGCATTTTCCAATTCATTCTTCTCGTGCAATTTAACAAACACTCCGTCTTCAAAAATGAACTCCCCCCGCTGTAGTTCTGAAACTGGAATGTTTTCTCTCTTCTTGCAAGCATTAGATTGAGTTGCATTAGTAATACGATCAGGAATTTGTATAGCTTCCTCACCATAACCCGATACTACTGATTCAACATCTCTTACTTTAAGTAAATCACAAAATTGTAATTTATTCTGCAACATAGGTGTCTGAGTTTTATCTCCGCCCTTTGAACCTTCTTCCAGGATTTCTATCTCATTTTCACCAATGAGACATGTGTTTGCTTCAGTGCTAGGAATTACCTTCTCCACTGGTTCCATAACAGAGTTTTTATTAAATGAAATTATCTTTTCAATCAATGGTCTGTTAGAAGGAGACGCCTCATTCCCTTCACCAAACACCATTGCTGCTCTAGATTTGCTCTTCTAGGCCTCATTCTCCAGAATAACATTCTTTCCTTTACTAACCACTTAAATTTCCTTCTTCGCAAGAAATCTACCTTCATTGATAACCAAACTCGTGCCTCTTCATTCAGTTTTGTTAATTTGACTAAGGCTAGACTTTCCATCATCGAATGCTGGTGGTGATAAAGAAAATGGTCTAGTAGAGGTTGCCGAAGCCCTAGATGTAGGACAATGATCATCCTGATTCCCTCCGGTCATGGGAGGCCGGCGAACATCGGCCGCCATCCGATCTCCGCTTATCCAGCGAAGATCAAAATTTGAAATTCCTATGAATCACAATAGTTTCCTCAGACGTTCTCTCTCTACATTCTCTCTCTACACCTTTAACTCTTCTTATTTCAAAAATAAAATTACACCACTAAAAGAAGTTAGAGAGAAGGAAACAATCAACGGTGTTTCCCACTTTAATTGATTTAGAGATGTCAAACATTGACTACAAATTTTTTAAAATAAAAATAAGGCATAATATATCAATTCATCAGTGATTGAAAGAAAAATAAAACAATGAAGAAAATTAAATCAATAGAAGTGAAATAGATGAAAAAGTATAATAAAAATAAGTAAGGAAAAAATTGCAAAAAGAAAACAATAAATAACAGATGAAAGATCAGAAATTAGTAAGAATCAAGTTCATACATTTATGTCAATCACACCCATTCTAGTCTATATAGTACTGAAAGTGTTGAAGGCCAGTGTTTTATTAAAGATGTCAGCCAGTTGATTCTCAGTTGCCACATGGTGTAACTCAATGTCTCCTTTGGTCACATGATCTCTAATAAAGTAATGCATTATGTCTATGTGCTTGGTGCTTGAATGTTGGATAGGATTCTTAGAAATGCAGATGGCACTAGTGTTGTCATAAAGGATTGAAATTATGCCTACATGTAATCCTAAATCCAGAACTTGCTACTTCAACCAAAGGACTTGGGCCACACAACTTTCTAAAGCAATATACTCAGCTTCAGTAGTGGAAAGTTCAACAAAGTTTTACTTTATACTGAACTAGGAGACTAAAGACAGTCTTATAAATTGGCAAGTCCCAGAAGTGCTCTTTCTATCCACCTTACATCTTGTAAAATCAGAATTAGAATATCTAATAATCTCAAAAGAAGTGTTGTGCCTATGATACCAGATTCCTATGTTTTGGGTCCCTAAGAGATATCTAAGAATTCTCTTAATAACTATAGTCAGGTGGGATTCTTTAGGATCAACTTGAAATCTTGCATAGAGACAAACACTAAATATTATATCAGGTTGGCTAGTGGTCAGGTAAAGTAAAGATCCAATCATCCCTCTATACTTCTTTTGATCAACATATTTTCCATTTGGATCCTTGTCCAACTGAACACTAGAGATCATGAGAGTATTAATTGGCTTAGCTTTATCCATTTTATATTTCTTCAAGATGTTCTTTATGTACTTTGATTGATTTAGAAAGGTTCCATCTTCCAGTTGTCTTATGCTAAACCCTGAAAGGAAGGATAACTCTCCCATCATAATCATCTCAAATTCCCTACTCATTGTTTTAGAAAAATCATCACGTAGCCTTTTATTAGAAGCTCCAAAAAGTATATCATCAACATAAATCTGAATAATGAGTAATTCATCTCCTAATTTTCTCAGAAAAAGAGTGTTGTTTATGCTCCCCTTAATAAACTCCCTCTCTGATAAAAATGTACTAAGCCTCTCATACCAAGCTCTGGGTGCCTACTTTAGTCAATATAAGGCCTTTTTTAATTTGAAAATTGGGAACTCTCGAAACCTGAGAGTTGCTCTACAAACACATCCTCTTTTATTACCCCATTTAAAAAGGCACTCTTAACATCCATTTGGAAAAGCTTAAATTCCTTATAACAGGCAAAGGCTAATAGCACTCTAATGGCTTCCAATCTAACTACAGGGGCAAAGGTCTCCTCAAAATTAATCCCTTCTATTTGATTGTACTCGTTAGCCACCAATCTTGCCTTATTCCTAATCACCACACTAGAATTATTCATTTTATTCTTAAAGACCCATTTGGTTCTAACTACACTTTATTCCTTCGATCTTGCTACAAGCTCCCAAATATCTTTTCTAATAAATTGGTTTAATTCCTCTTATATGACTAAGATCCAAAACTCATTAGAAAGGGCTTGATTGATATTGGTGGATTCAGTCATTAAGATAAAGGCAGAGTGGCTCACTTCCATCCTAAGTCCATGCCTAGTCCTAACACCTTCAAAAGGGTCTCCTATGATCAGTTCTTTAGGATGACTCAAAGAATATCTCCAATCTCTAGACAAGGTGTGTGTAAGTTCAACCTTCCTCCAAATTTGCATTTTTTACTCCTTGGGTAATCTCACATATTCCTTTAGTATTTTGGGGCTCTACCATCTTCTCCAAATTTTAAACTCCTTGGGTAATCTCTCCAACTTCATCTTCATCCTCAACTCTACACTTCTTAGGATCAGATTCATTAAACACTACATGAGTAGTCTCCTCCACCACTAAAGTCCTCTTATTAAACACCTTAAAAAATTTTCCCACACTTGAATATCCTAAGAACACTCCTTCATTAGATTTTGGGTCAAAGTTTCCTGAGTGTGACTTCCCATTATTAATAATAAAAACCCTACAGCCAAAGACATCAAGGTGGCAAAGGTTGGGTGTCCTACCCTTAAGGATCTCATAGGGTGTCTTATTAAGTTTGTCTCTAACATTTACCATATTCAATACATAACAAGCAGTGTTTACCTCTTTAGTACAAAAATAATTTGGAAGTGAATACTTAGCAAGCATGGCTTTAGAAACTTCAACTAAGGTTCGATTCTTTCTTTCAGCTACCCCATTTAGTTGAGGGGTCTTAGGATCTGAGAAGTTGTGATTAATCCCCTTATCCTCACGGAAGTCTCCAAATATCTCATTTTCAAACTCTCCCCCATGATCATTATGGATGGTCAAAATCTCATAACCTAGCTTTTTCTGAATCCAAGTGAAGAAGGATATAAACTCATCAAAAGACTCATTCTTATGTGATAGAAATCTAATTCAAGTAAACCTCGAGTAGTCATCGACAATCACAAATCCATAAAATTTTCCCTCTAAGTTGGCAGTGTTAATGGATCAAAACAAATCCATGTGAAGGACTTCTAAAGGTCTAGATGTACTAATGTCCTTAATGGAGTGAAAGAGGATTGAACTTGCTTCCCTAGTTGGCAGGCATCACAAAGGTGATCTTTTGAGAACTTAAGCTTGGGGACACCTCTAACTAGGTCTTTCTGGGTCACTCTCCTAAGGGTTTTCATACTGGTATGACATAACCTCCTGTGCCACAACCATGAATCATCAACAGCAATTTTTAAGCAAAATGAAGCATCACATTTAATATTATTTAAGTCAAGCATGTAAATATTATTGATCCACTTTCCCTGCAAAAATAGAGTTTTTATTTACGCTTATAATGCAAGTATTTGCCAATAATTTTATGGTGAAGCCTTTATCACAAAGTTGACTGATGCTGAACAAGTTGTGTTTCAGTCCATCTACAAGCAAAACATTTTCAATCAAAATGTTATTGGAGTTTTTGATTATACCTGTGCCCACCACTTTCCTAGTGGTGTTATCTCCAAGAGTAACCTTGCCTCATGCCCTGGCCTCCAACAAAATGAATTGGTTAGCATCTGCAGTCATGTGTCATGAGCATTCACTATCCATGTACCACATGCTCTCATGAGGCCTTTTGTGAGAGCAAGCCTACAAGATCATCAAATGTTAGATTTAGGAACCCAAATATATTTGGGTCCCTTCTTATGGAAAGAAGAATGCAATGCATGTATATTATATGAATCATGCAATTTGGGTCTCCACACCTAATGTGCACTATGGTAAATAGTGCAAGTGTGTGAAATGTGTGGTGGTGATGCTTTCTTTTAAAGTTATGTGATGTATGTAATATTGGTTTTTTATTTTCAAAAGCTTTGAGATTTTCTAATTTCTTGAACTCTTTTTCTAACTTAGCTTGAGATGACTTCAATGAATCATATGCATCAGATAATTCAATATGCTTTTGTTTAATGCATAAAACTTATCAAGTTAGAGAGAGAAGCTCCAGTCAGAGAGAGAAAGTCCTATTTTCAAAATTTTTTCATTCCCAGTTTTCCTCCTTTGTTTCAGTAGGGATTCAGGACATGGCGGCAGATGGCCGCTGGCCATCTCTGCCGTCGAATGTTAAAGAATCATCGGCAGGAGGTATGGCTATATTGAATAAGTTTGAAAAAGTGCGTCTGGTTACTGGAATTGATTGTGAAGCTGAGGATGTTTGCAGAATAAGAGCTAAAGGTGAACTTGTCATTTTAGAAAATGTGGATATCCATACTAAAAAGGTGAAACATATTGAAGGTAAGGGTTAAGATATTTCTTTGAATATTGATTGCAAGACTCTACGTATTTTGAAATTGACTAGCTTTTCTCCCCCAAAATCCTTCGATCCTGAGGCGTCGTCATCATGTATGAAATTTTTTTTAATAGACTTGGCAATTCAAATGCAATCCCTATTTTTGACAGTGAGATAAATGTGAATTCCTTGAATTTGGTTAACAAAATTTGTCATAAAAATATTAAGGCGACGACATTTTCTTCAGAAGAAGTTATTATGAGAAGTTATTGTAATGTACCTTCGGTGATTGAGGATATGTCTGAAAATAGAGAAGAAGCTAGCAGGTTGGCCAATCCTTGGAACAAAAAATCATATATGAAGATAAATTTCAATAAGGAGAATGTTGTTTTAACTGAAGATAGAAAATCTTTAAAACTTATTGAATCTTCTGAAATTATGAATGCTAAAAGGCTAGAATTTTTATTGGTTGCAAAGGTATTTAGTAGAGAAATACCATCTCATCTAGTTGCTTGGGAGTTGAGATGATAGTGGGCTCTTTTTGGGCAATTTCATTTTACAACCTTAGTAATGGGATGGTATTTGTGTTCGTTCAAGCCAATGGATGCATTGGAAGGAGTTCTGTCGGTGGCCCATGGGTTGTAAACGGTCATATTGTGGGAATGGAATGGTGGTCAACTGAATTTTCTCCTAGTTTTATGAAAGGATTGACTTCACCTTTTTAGATCAGAATGCCACAGCTGCCTCTACAAAGTTAGGATGAAAGGAATGTGGCTATGATTGTTTTTAGGGTGGGCGTTCCATTGATGTTGGATGGGAACATGTTTCAATGGGGTAGGAGGGAGTTTGCAAGGGTTTGTGTTCGTGTGGAGCTAGAAAAACCTCTTCCCATGGGTGTTTGGGTAGAAGGGATGGCTGGAAGGTTTTATCAAAAGGCTGAATATGAGAGGATATGATATTTTTGTTATGAATGTGGTATTATTGTCCATGATATGAATGTTTATAAGAAGACAAATATGGTGGTGAAGAACAATGTGGAGGCTCCAAACAATCAAGCTCAAAGCAGTACTCATATGATAGCAAGAGGTATAATAAAGAGGTGGCTAAGGTTAAGCCGGTACAGAAAAAATTTGTTATGAAATATAATAGCAAACTAGTTGATGTTCAAATTGATCAACCAGTTTTGTTAAACAAGAAGAAGGAAGCCGCTGTTAACACTGAAGAAGGTGAAATCACATTTGGTGAAGAAGTCTAATGAAACTTCAGTAAAATAGTTGGAAAGCAACAACCTGGAAGGTAGTTTGGTGGAAGAATTTTGTGATGCCAAGGTTTTAAAATCAACTCCATCTTCTTCTACTATTACTATGGCCAATAAATTTCAAATGTTAGGTGAAAATGTGGAGGAGGAGCTTTGTCTGCAGGCAGCTAGTAAGAAATATGTGAAAGATATTAAACAGGTTGTAGAGAATGGAACTATTGGAGATAGCAGTAAGTTGATGGTAAATGGAAGCATAGGAGTGATAGAGAAAAAGGAGGAAGGTGGTAACAATGAAGGAAATAAAGTTAAACTTTCCAAAGAATTGAGATCTCTTGGGCCAGTTAAAAGCTTACCTCGGGTCAAGACAGTGGATGGAAATAGAAAACTAAGAGCTAGGGGGTTTTCCCCCCTTGGTTGATCAGTGAGTGCTATTGCATTTTGGAATTGTAGAGGAGCTAAAAAGAAGGAGGCCTCTCTATACTTGAAGGAGTTTGTAAAAGATTATAAAGTATTTTTTGTTGGTTTGGTAGATACTAAAATCTCTTCCTTGGATAAAGTAGGTTTTAAAAAAATGTTAGGAATGGATTGGGATTTCTTTCTTTTTTCCTTCAACTGGACTATCAGGTGGCATTATGGTGATGTGGAGATCGGATCTTGCTTCTTTCTCAGTTTTAAAATCCTCTGAGCAATGTGTAGTTGGAGATTTGGAAGTGTTCAACAAGGGGACCTAGATTATTTCCACCGTTTATGGTAGCAAGGAGGTAGTAAAAGAAGGGATTTTCGAGGTTGCCTTCATGAGGTATCTCATAGAAAAGTTCCTACAGTGATTGGGGGAGATTTTAACTATGTTTTGAATCAAGAAGACAAAAGAGGTGGAAGGAAATTTGTCTTTTCTCAAAGCTCCAAAGACATGATTAATTTTATGAATCTCAGTGATTTTCACGAAATTGAGGTGGTTGGACCAAGGTTCACTTGGTGTAATAACAAAAGTGGAGGAGGAAGGATCTTGGAAAGGTTGGATAGGTGTTTGTTGAATTCATATGCATTAGAGAAGATCCATGGGGTGGTTGAAAGATTGCTAGAGTAGCATCTGATCATTGCCCTATTATTTTAAAAATATTTGATTCAACCGAACAGAAGAAGAGTTTTTTGAGATTCAAAGATGTGTGGGCGTTTTTTCATGCTTCTACAAATATTATCTTCAAAGTTTGGAGAAAGTCCTATATTGGAGATGAAATATAAATTTTAAACAAAAAATGCGAAAGGACATTGAAAGAATTGTTCTTTTGGAGCAAAGCAAAATTGAAGGACTTCTCAGCCATTAAAGAAAGCTTGAAAAAAGAGGTGTTGAAATTACAAGAAGAGGAGGCTATGGAAGGTGGGTTAGGTGAAGAAAAGTTGAAAATCTTGAGAAATAAAGTGGGTGATCTTTATGTCCACTTAGCAAGGTTGAATACTTGGTGGAGGCAAAGAGCTATGGTAAAATGGATGGAAGAAGGGGATTCTAACTCCAAATACTTTTATGCATTTGCAAATGCAAGAAGGAATAGCAACTGTATTAGTCGTGTGAAAGGGTCGGATAGAGTCATGGTGGAGAATCCGAAAGAAATAGAAGAGGTGTTTTTAAATTATTTCAAGGCAAAATGGAGGTAAAGGGATTATTCCCTAATAAATTGGTCCAAATTGTTGGAATGTATTGGATGATGATGATAGATCCAGGTTGGAGGAAGACTTCACTTGCTCAAAAATTCTGAATGTGATCAGGAACTTGGGTGAGAACAAAGCTCCAAGTTGTGATGGCATAACCTATTCTTTCTTCAAATCCTATTGGAATATTGTTGGTGAAGATGTATGCAAAGCTATCAATAAGTTCCTATCTTCGGGTAAGCTTTGTGATGAATGGAAATAGACATTGGTGGTGTTGATCCCTAAGGTCAAATATATCCTGTTTCTCCTTCAGGATACATACCTATAAGCCTATGTAACTCTATTTATAAGATTGCAACTAAAGTATTATTAATTATATTGCTTTTGGTGATTAATAAGGTGATATTATAAGAACAAGTTTCATTTTTGAAAGATAGATCAATTTCAAATCATTTACTATTGGCTCAAGAGATTTGCAATAAAATTATGTGCTCTAAAGCTAAAGATGACTTTTTGTCAATCAAAATCGATATGGAACAAGCATATGATAGTATGTGTTGGGCTACCATTGAGGCAAATGCTAAAGATTTTGGGTTTTCCATCTAGATTTTCAGATCTAATGTTGGAATGTATGAAGGATCCAATGTTCTCTATCATGATCAATGGAAGTAACTCAAGGTGGATTAAGGGAAGTTGTTGATTTCGACAAGGATTGCCCTCTTTATCCCTTATTATTCATTCCATGCTCTCAATTATCCTCTAATTATTTCTTGGATAAAGGTTTGGAGATTGGTATTAAACTATCACAAAATGCAAAGAAAATTTCACATCTCTTGTATGCAGATGATATTCTTCTCTTCTTCGAATGCAAAGTTAAAGAGCATTAAATTAGTGAAGAAATTGGTTCAAGACTGTTGCATGTGGACCGGTTAAAAGATAAATTTTAAAAAATCTTTTATGCTTATGGGAAAGAATATATTGAGAAAAAAGAAAAACAAATTTCAAAGTTGCTCAATATCGATCAAAGTGGTTGAGGAAATGTACTATTTGGGTATTAAACTTGCTTTAAGAAGATTGAAGAAATCTGAATTTCAAATTCTCTTAGATAAAGCTTCAAAGAAACTCAATATTTGGGGAAACATGTTTATATCAATGGCGGGTAGGATTACCTTGATAAAATATGTATTTCTTACTCTCCCTTTATTTATGTCTTCTCATTCCTTAGTTCCATTGAGTATTTTGAGAGAATTTGATAAGGCATGTAGGAACTATATTTGGAATAAACATGATGGTTCACATGGTCTTCATTTTGTGGCATGGGATATCTTATGCAAACCAAAAGATTGTGGAGGCTTGGGTATGTTTTTAGCCGTTTATAAAGTAGGCCCGCTAAGAGCTAAATTTGCTTGAAAGTTACTTGAAAACCCAAACTCTCTGCTTAACAGGAACATGTGGAGAAATATGGAAGTTGTTGGTGGAATCATGATGGGAAGAGGAGCTCTTCGGCCACGTGGAAGATCTTGATGGATGGATGAAATTCTTTCAAAGGAAGCTTAAGATGGAGTATAACATCTAGATCATTGATTGATATTCGAAATGATACATGGTATTCTTGATAGAAGTTTAGAGAGATGGACAACTTTTGTAACCAATTGGGAAGAAGATATTGTTACTCAAAATTCTCTTATGGTCAATAGAGCTTGGGATGTTCCAAAGCTTTTCCAATTATTTGGAGAAGAACTTGTAAATCTAATCACCAAAGTTGATATACAATAGAGCTTGGAGGAAGATATATTAGAACTCAAGTTTAAGCTTTCTGGAAAGACCATTTCAGCTTTCTGTTCAGCAGCTCGGTATACAGATTTTATGCAAGAAGAGGTGGACCATTGTTTTTTCAAATTAAAGCTTAATCCACGAGTGGAATTGCTTGTTTGGAGGCTATGTATGAATGCAATTCCTATTGCATATTACCTATTTTTTGGAAGGCTAGCTGATTCAAATCTTTGTCCAAGAGGATGTCTTGAGGTGGAAAATATTGATAATTGTACAACCACATGTCCAAAGCTGTTGCAGGTGATAAGGTTACTAAAATCATGGGGTTTCTCAATTCCAGTTTTCAGCTCATTCCTGAAATGCATGAAGAAATTAAAATCAATTGCGGTTAGAAATCCTTTCTTGCCAAAAATGTACTTTATAATGCTTTTTCTTTCTTGTATTAATAGAAATAAAGTAAAGCATGGTGATGTGGAAGATAGAGATGTTGTGATTGTTTCTAGAGTCATAAGCTTTATGGCTACTTCACATAAAGAAAAGAAACAAATTGGGAATCTGGGGTACTATTAAGTCTCCACGGTTGTCTAACTTTTGGCACCCCCCTCTACTCAATTGGTTGAAGATAAATTTAGATGGATCCCTATGCAAGTCGAATAAAGCTGAAATTGGTGGACTAGTAAGAGAATGTAGAGGAAGGTTTTTAATGGCATTTGGATGTAGATATGTTCATTAGGATAGTGCTCAGTTGGAGTTGTTGGCTTTTAAAGCTTTGAGAAGATTTATTCAAAGCTGGATGTTTGAGGCTAATGGCATCATTATAGAGGGTGATAATCTAAATGTCTTCAACTTTCTCCACAAGTTGTATAGAACTCTGGAGAAAAGGATGAGGAATCAAATAAATGAAGACCTTTTATTCATGAGGAACTTCAACAATGTGTTTTTTAATTTTGTTAATAGACATTGTAATAAGTTAGCTAATTATTGTGCTAAATTAGCTTATGAGTATGATTTCTTTTGGGATGTAATTAGTGAGAATAATATTCCTCCTTCATTTGTTCTTTTGTTAAAGGAGGAATGTAATAGGTTGCCTTTAATTGTGTAGTTTGTGTCTAGGTTTCTTTATTAATGCAAATTGGCATTTCTTCCAAAAAAAAAAAAAATCAAACTCATCAAGTAGTGACATGTGATTGCTATCGATTGTAGAGTGATCTTTAAGTAAAATTTCATACTCTTTTTACAAATTTAAAAACTCTAATTTTAAACTAGCATGTGATTTATTAATTTTCCTATATGATGCATGAATTTGTTCAGAAAATTCAACTAGTTGCTCGTAGGTTAGTTCACACACCTCTTCTTGGTCACTTTGACCAAGATGATCGTCAGACATCAAGCACAAGTTTATTGTCTCCTCTTCAGCTTCAGTCTCAGAGGAGTCTGATGTAGAATCTGCCCAGAATGCCTTTTGGAATCTCTTCTTGTCCTTTTTGAACTTGGGGTTCTCCTCACCATTCTCTTTACTTGAGTGAGCTTTAAGTGTAAGACAATCAGCTTTAATGTGTCCCAGCTTCATGCATTTAAAATAGATCATATCATTAGAATTGTTAAAATTTTTGCTACCCTTATCTTTATTCCACTTATGATGGTTCTAATGTTTCTTCCTTAGAAAGCTTTTGAATTGCCTTGTGATTAAGGAAACATCATCACTTTCAGACCTGGAAGAGTTAGTGTCCGTGTTGTTGGCCTTCAGTGCCACAGTTTTCTCCTTCTTTTACTCACTTGCATTAAGGTTTCTTTAATTCACCCCTTGCTCGTAAGCAATGAGTGATTAAAATAAGTTATCAATCGAATAGGTATTCAAATCTTTAGATTCAGAAATTACAAGTAATTTTAGCATCAAAGGAAGAAGGTAAACATGTCAAAATTTTATTAACCTTTTCATAATTTGTGAGTTCTCTTCCTAAAACATGCAGTGAGGTGACAATTTGAGTAAATCTAGTATACATGTCAGAAATCGATTCATTAGATTTCATTTGAAAAAGTTCATAGTCATGCAATAAAATATTCATCATTGATTGTTTAGACTTCTTTAGTTCCTTCATAAGTGATACATAATTTATCCCAAATTTCTTTATCAATAGTACCAGTAGAAACACGCATGTAATCTTCAGATTTTAAAGCATAAAAAAAATAGTTCAAATATTTCACATTAAGTTGTGCTAAATCCCTATCATCAAGAGTACATTTAGTGAAAGGAAGTAGAATAATAACACCATTAATTTCGCCAGTCGGAGGTGTATAACCATCTTTAACAAGCATCCACATACAATAGTCAATCGATTGTAAAAATGTAGATATGCAAGTATTCCAAAAAAGAAATTAAATGAAGGTGGTCGTATTGGTATTTTTAAAAATATTTCAATAAAAAACACAAACTCAAACCAAACCAAAATTCACCATAAGGAAATTTAAAGTGCGAAAATTAAATACAGAAAAAGCAGTAATAGTGAACACAGAAATTTATAATGGTTCGGTCAACTCGACCTACATCCACTCCCAGAGGTGCCCTCCGATTATTGCACTAAACTCAGTGACTCTCCTTTTGCTCCCATAGCAAGGAGGATAAGTCTTTACAAAACATCCTTTCCACTGACACTGGTAAGGCAGAGAGCACAACTCCTTTTGCTTCCTCCTGAAGCAGGCAAAAAACCTTGATCGATTGCTAAAGTGGACCTCTATCTAGAACCTCCATGAACAAGGGAAAATGATTAGAGAAGACAACTTGAATTCTTGCTCGGAGCAACCTTTGTGAAACCCCTCACAAACGCCCCCTCACAATATCATCTCTCTCTATTTCTCTCCCTCTCCTCTGGACTCTCTCAGGTCAAGATAGCACCAAAAGATGCCATCTTGGGTGAAACAAGAGATCTTATATAGAAGATCTTCATAATAGCTATTAAATTATCGTCCATGATGATCTGGAGATCATCTTGTACAATCTAGAGATTATCCTGTATGATCAATACAAATTCATCTCAATCAGCCAGGATGATTTGGGATGATCAGAAGGAAATTTGTTCATATCATCTAGGATGATAGTATATCAACATATACGATTAGTTTAATTAATCAAATATCATCTAGCATATCACCCTGGTTGGATGTCTGGATGATAAAAAATTTTGCTTTATCGTCTAGGACGATCTTACGATTATCTAGGATGATTAGTATAAAATGACAAATATCATTCAGACCATCGCACTGACTGGATGTTTAGATGATAGAAAAATGACTTGATCATCCAGGTCGATCATAGATCATCCCATATGATTAGTTCAATTTAGTACACATCGTCTAGAGAATCGTCCTAAATGAACCAGGCCAATTAAACATCGTCCAGGAAGAATTAAGGTATTGTTTAATGGATCATCCAGTATGATATGATCATTCTATCAACCTTAATTTCTTTACTTAATTACCAAATTAATTTAGGCTTAATTATACTGCATCGTCCAAGACAATGTCCTGGATGATGTCAAAAAATAAAAGCTACCTAAATAGATCCGGCGACTGATTCTTTCTGATTTGAGCCTATCGTCCGGGTCGATATGAATATCATCCAGGATGATGCATTTAATGATGGTTGCCTTAACCAGGATGTCCTAATTAGGATTTTTATTTTTAGCTGATCGTCTAGGCTTATTTATGGATCATCTCGTCAGAAAATTTCTCCCAAGTGTGTATGTGTGTGCAAGGTTACTTAGCATCAGGAACTACTTTATTTATAATTGACTCAAGAAAAGAAAAGATTACAAACTGTCTCAGACCAAGTCTACCCAATCTTGAGCTGGTTCAAATTGTAATTTTGATCTTGCAGACCTAAAAAGTTAGTAGGCAAGGTAGTCGTAGAGAAAAAGAAGTGTTTACTATCATCAAAATTCTATTCCTTGAAATCAGATTTGCAACAACCTCTATATAGGAAGGGTTGGACCCTATAGTTAGATAAGGGATGCCGCTTATCTAAAATAGGGGAAAGCCTCCATATACGAAGAGGCCTAAAAGGGAAGAGGAAGGAGGAAATTCCTTCTATGTAGAGAGATCGAGAAAAGGGATATCACTTATATAGGTCAAGAGGAATGCCTCAATTAGAAAAGGGAAAAAGAGGGGGAGGTGCAAGAGTTTCATACCCTAGGCGTGTATTTATAGGTAAGAGAAGTAGTTAAAAAAATTAGCTGGTGGTTAGCCGAACTGTCAACTTAACTTGGCATTTATGAAAAAATATAATTAGTATTTTTGGATTTCTTGAACTTTGACATCCGAAAAAAGGGAGTAATTGATATATCATCAAAAAATTTTCTTGATCAGGCATGAATCTTGAGGAAAAATCAAATTGGAAACTTCCAAAATTAAAATTGGGACCATCCAAACTCCAATTTCAATAAACTTACAGTTGAACTGAATATCTCCCAACGACACCAAATTTGCCTGTATTCGAGCCCAAATAGGTTCAAATTAAAGACCCAAAGCTCGATTAAAAGGTTCAAACCACAATTTGGATTACCAAATAGTTTCCAAACATGATATACTTATAGTTGAATCGAGTGGCTCGATGAGATGAATCCAACGATCCCAAGATCAGTAAATTCTGATATGTCTAAAACATTTAAATATTATATAGATGGTCCATAATCAAGGGAATCAACATCAGTTTTCTATTCAAACCACTCACAATTTTCCCTTGATCTTCCTCCTATTTATTGGCCATGCCACTCTAAAAAAATATTTAAATAGACCCCTCACTTCTTATGGAAGGGGACTCCAAGCAAGGAAGCAAGAGAGAGATCATAGATTTCTCTTGCCACCTAGCTCCTCCTCGACCACCGCTTAGACTTCCACAAGACCACCACCTGACACTGGACTTCTACCTAACCACAGCTTGACGCCAAACTTCTACCGAACCACCGCCTAACATAGAACTTATGCCAGACCACACACCTGATGCTCAAACTTCTACCGGACCACTACATGAAGTCGGATATCTATTGGACCACCAAATAACGCTAGAGTTCTACCAAACCTCGAACTAACACCCATACTTCTACTGGACCACCAACTAATGCCCCTATTGCAACTTAGTTTTTATAACTATATTTTCATCTAATGTATGTTTTTTATGATTCCAAAATATTATTGTATTAACTACTGTTTCTCTTAACATATATTGGAAATAATACTTGTGTTGTTTGTGTGTACTAATATTTTAGAGAAATCATACTCTAACCTGCTGAAAACTTTAAGTTAGATTAGATTAGGGTTTATAGTTTTTGAAGTATGTACTTTTTATAATTTTCTTGAGTCTGAGAGAGTGTGATTGTAATTAGGTAACTGTGCACACACATATTGGAGGTGTATAAAAATTTATAATTTTTAAAACTAATCATACTATATAATTTTAGATCATACGGGACGATTTGATCTAAGGGTTCCTCCAGAAAGTAGTTAATCGAATCATGCTATGAAAATATTCTAAGTTGTTCATACTATATAAAGTTAACTCCATACATACGACTTTCAGAGTACAAAATAGATAAGTACAAGTTCATCCTGATGAACTCCTATTTTGTTGAACAATTCATAATGTCCAATCTTAGGTTCATACAGAGGATATCCAGAGTATGAAGGGTTATTCAATCACTAGACCCCCATTATTTGATAACATCCTTTTCAATTTTTGGAAAATATGTATGTATACTTTTCTCCAATCGATTAACTATTGCATATGGATTTTTGTACAGGAAGGATATATTAGGATAACTAGACTTGTAGATGGCATTAAAACTGAAACATCATTTGCTGACTAGACTGTAGAAGAAAATGACTTGGCTAAGTTAAATGCTAAATATTTGAACATCTTTTTTTGTGCACTTAAACTTGAAGACTATATGCATGTCTCTACCTGTAAAAGTGGAAAAAAATTGAGATAGACTTTGTATCACCTATGAAGGGACTAACGAAGTGAAATAATCTAGATTGAATATTTTGCAATATGATTATGAAATATTTTATATGAAACCAAATGAATCAACCACTAATATGTATACACATTTCACTCAAATATTCACCTCATTGCATACTTTAGGTAGGGAACTAACAAATATTGAGAAAGTAAATAAGATTCTTTATTATTTGCCTAATGTTTATGATTCAAAAATTACTGCTATAATGAAATCAAAAGATTTAAATGTTTATTCTATTGATAATCTTCTTGGATTAATAATTGCTTACGAGCAAGGAGTGACTTAAAGACAGATTGATGGAGGTGAGAAGAAAAGGAGAAGAACATAACATTGAAAGTGGATAACTCGGAAAGTGATCGGTCTCATCCTAAGGATGAAGATGACATTGTCTAGATGACAAGGCAATTCAGGAGATTTCTAAAGAGGAAGCAAATGATACGTCTGTATTAAAATAAAGGTAAGTTCCATAAAAAATGCTAAGACTTCTAATGATGTTATTTGCTATGAATACAGAAAGCCTGGACACATCAAATCTGAATGCCCGAATCTTAAAGCCAATCTTAGCAAGAAGAAGGTGGAGGAGAAAACAATTATGAGGAAGGACAAGAGGAGATTATAGAGAGCATTTTGGGAAGACAACTTTAGATTCCTCAGAAATAAAAGTAGAGGAGGAAGTCACCAACCTGTGTTTGATGGCCAACAAGGTTGATCAGTCAGATCAAAAAGAGACATGTAATTCAACCTATGAAGAGTTATTTGATGTTTTTGAAAAAATTCATACTACTTATAGAATTATAAAAAAGATGTATGCTAGGTTGAATTTTGATTTTCTAAAATTACAAAATGAGCATGAAATCCTTATGAAAGACCACACACTAATTGATAGCAACCACCTGAAACTATTAAAATCTTGTTAGGTTGTCAAGCCCTTATGAACCATCTCGAGGCTAACCATGAGGGGGGGGGGGGGGGGGGTGAATTGGTAGTTTTAAAAACCTTAAATAAAAAGCATAATCTTTTTGAAATAATTTAAAACATTAAAACATGTGATCAACTACATGTAAATAAAGCGTGGAAATTAAAGTGTGAAAACGTAATAAGAAAGGATATACCAGATTTTATAGTGGTTTGGTCAACTTGACCTACGTCCACTCCTTAGAGCCTCTCCTCTGGGTATTACACTAAAACTCCATGACTCTCTTTTTGCTCCTATAGAAAGGTGGAGAAGACTTTACAAACACCTTTCCACCAACCGCGGTGAGGCAGAGAACCCAACCTCCTTTTGCTTCCTCCTTAAGTAGGTAGAGATCCTTGATCGACTGCTAAAGAAGTCATCCCTAAAGCCTCCAAGGAATCAAGGACTATGACTGGAGAAGATGACTCAGATCCTTACTTTAAATAACCTTTGTGAACCCCTCATAAACTCCCCCTCATAAGATCCTCTCTCTCTCTCTCTCCCAAGCTCTTCCTCTCCTTCTCTTAGCTATCTCAAGTTAGTATAACAGTAAAAGATCTCACCTTAAATGAACAAGAGAAATTATAAAGAAGGGCTTAAAATTTGCCCTAATTTTTAACTTGCCATCAAAGATCATCCAGGATGATCGACATATCATCCTGTATAAACAGTATATTTTAAGTCCTTTCAACCTGGATGATTTAGGAGGGCTTGATGATTAGAAGCATTATTTGATTATATCATTCAAGATGATGTGTACATCATCCTTTACGATTAGCTCAAAATCATACATATCATCCATCCCATCATTCTGGTCGTCCAGAAGATATATATTGGATGATGAAGAAACATAACATATCATCCAAGGCGAGTCTTGAATCGTCCTATACTATTAGTTCAAAATAAGGGATTATTATCAAACACATCATTTTGGTCATCTAGGAGATAAACCTAGACAATGGAGAATTTTTACTGATCGTCCAACATATCATTCTGGTCGTCAAAGTGATATAGGAAAAGACTAAGGCTTTTTAACTGATTATCCAGGAAGATTCTACGTTTGTCTAAGACAATATGATCAATTAATCAAACCTTAATTTCTTTCCTTAATCACTTGAATAATTTAGACATGATTGTAATGAATCGTCCAAGAGAATATGAGATCATCCTGTATGATTTCTAAAAATAATAACATACCTAAAAGAGTTGGCAGCTGATACTTTTTTATTTGAGCCTATTATCCAGGGTGATGTTAATATCATCCATGATGATTTGCTTAATTCGGCTATCTTAACACAGATGCCCTAATTAGGGTTTCTGATTTTAACAGATCATCCAAGAAAATTTTTGTATCGTCATGTACGATGTAATAAAAAATTTAAAATCTCTTAAGCCTATAAAAATTTCTTCTCCAAAGTGTGTGTGTGCAAGGTTACTCAACATAAGGATCCACATTATTACATTTTACTCAAGAGAAGGTAAAATATTAGAATTTCACTTAAAGACTGACTTAGTCTTAATATACCTAATCTTGAGCTGGCATGATTTGCAATTGACCTTGTTGACCAAAAACGTTAGTAGGCAGGGAGCAATAATAGAGAAATATAAATGCTGCAAATATTTGTAATCATCAAAACTATAATCCTTAAATCTAGGTTTGTACAATAACTATTGGATGAGTTTGATGAATTGAACAAACACCATGAACTTAAAAATGATTTTAAAACATTTATGGATGAATCTGATAGTAGAGAGCATTATTTCAAAGTTGACAATGCTATGTTAGAAAGTGTTAACCCATTTTTTAAAGCTGATTTAAAAGCACTCGAGGAAAATAGGATTCTACCCACACTTGAATAATTTTTCAATCTTGATAAGAAGCAAAAACTTTTAAAACCTAGGAAAAGATAATTTTATTCACGTAGAATGATTCCTAGAGTCAAATATTTTTCTTGTGAAATGATTAGCCATATATCTCACACTTGTACTATTTATAGTAAATCATATCTAGTGTGGAGACCAAAGATATATAAAATAAAGTATATCAAATATGTATCAAGATTAATTTTGCAAAGAAGAGAACCCAAACTTGTTTGAGTTCCCAAGACTAACGTTTGATTATTTTATAGAAATACACTCATACAAGACCTAATGAGAGCATTTGGTACTTGGACAACAGATATTCAAAGCATATGACTGGAGATACTACACAATTCATATCGTTGGAAGTCAGGAATAGAGGCAATGTTATACTGGGAGATAATACCACTAAAAAAGTGGTTGGTACAAGTATGATTGGAAACTTGAACAATTTTTTCATTGAGAATGCTTTACTTGTTGAAGGCTTAAAGCATAATCTACTTATTATTAATTAGCTATATGATAAGAGTTATAGTATAATTTTTTTCCCATTAGCTACATAATAAGCCAAAATGAAATTGATGTTTTGAATAGAATTAGGGTAAATATTGTGTACATACTTAATTTGAATTATATTAAATCTCCTAATACTTTTTATCTCAAAATAATTAATGAATAATCATGGTTATGATATAGGAGACTTTGTCACTCTAGTAAGAAAATCTTAGAAAAATTACCTAAAAAGAACTTGTTAGAGGAATACAAAAACTAGACTTTACTAAGGATCTCCTATGTGATGCATGTTAACAAACAAATATGTGAAGTCCTCCTTTAATTCCATTAAGTATCTTAGAACTAGAAAACTTTCAAAAATTATTCACATGGATCTTTTTAGTATGATTATCACTGTAAGTCTAGGAGGTAAAGTGTTTGGAATTGTGATTGTTGATAATTTTTCCAAATTCACTTGGGTTAAATTTTTGTTTCATAAGAGTGAATCATTTGAGAAATTTAGAAGTTTTTCAAAGTAGATTTAAAGAAAATTAGGGTGCCAAATTTTATCAATTCAAAGTGATCATGGATGTGAATTTGAAAATAAAAATTTGAAGATTTTTATAAAGAGAAAAGAATCGATCACAATTTTTCAGCACCTAGGACCCATCAACAGAATGGGGTAGTACAAAAAAGAATAGAATATTAATTGAAGCTGCTTGAGCCATGTTGGCAGAATATTCACTTCTAAAATATTTTTGAGTTGAAGTAGTTAGTATATCTTGTTATGTTCTGAATAGGGTGAATATTAGATCCAAATTGAATAAGACACATTATATACTTCTTAAGGGAATAACACCAAATTTGTCACATTTGTATGTTTTAGGATGTAAGACGTTCATTCATAATAATGAAAAAACTCATTTAGGAAAATTTGATCCAAAATATGAAGAAGGTATTTTTCTTGAATACTATAATGTTGGAAAATCTTATAGAATTTTTAATAAGAGGACTTTGATAGTTGAGGAGACCACACACATTATGTTTGATGAATCTAGTATTTTGGAAGAGCCAAGGTTAGAAGAGGATCATATTGAGAATAATTCCCAAGGAATTAAAAAGATTGATTTGGAAGAGAATGTTGTGGAAAAAGAAAATCCTTTTCCTAGAGAATGGAAATTTTCAAAGAATCACTGTAAGGAATTGATTTTAGCTAAACCTAGTGAGAGTGTTAGGACTAAGCATGGAATTAGTGAAGAGGTGAACTATTATGCATTTATATCAATAGTTGAATCCACAAATATAAATCAAGCACTTTTGAATGAATTTTAAATTTTGGCCATGTAAGAAGATATGAATTAATTTGTAAGAAATAATATTTGGGAATTAATTGAAAGGCTAAAGGAAGAAAGTAATGTTTGAACTAAGTCGGTATTCAAAAATAAAATGAATGATTTAAGAGTCGTGATTAGAAATAAGGTAAGATTGGTGGACAAGGGGTATAATCAAATAGAAAGGATTGATTTTGAAGAGACTTTTGCCCCTATAGAAAGACTTGAAGCAGTTAGGGTTTTGATAGAATTTGCCTATTTTAAAGGTTTTAAATTATATCAAATGGATGTCAAGAGTACCTTTTTGAATGTGGTGATATAAGAGGATATTATGTTGAGTAACCTCTAAGTTTTGAAAATTCTAAATTCCCTAATCATGCATTTAAATTAAAAAGATATTACATGGACTGGAACATGCACCTATGGCTTGGTAGGAGAAGTTAAGCACTTTCTTATTAGAGAGATCTTTTATGAAAGAAAGTGTGGACACAACTCTTTTTTTGAAAAAAATAGGAGATGATATACTCATTGTTCAAGTATATATTAATGACATTTTATTTAGATCTACAAATAAAAATATTTGTGATGACTTTTTAAAAACAATGAGTACAAAATTTAAGATGAGTTTGATGAGAGATTTGAGTTATTTTCTTTGTTTTAACATAAAGCAAAATGAAGAAGAAACTTTTCTTAGTTAGTCGAAGTATATTTAGGACATCATCAAGAAATATAAAATAGATAATGCTAAACCAGTAACTAAACCAATGAGTTCCTCAGTTCAATTAGATAAGGAACCTAAGAAAAAATCTATTGATCAAAAGAAATTTAAAGGTATAATTGGATCATTGCTTTACTTGATTGCTAACATACCAGATATAATATTTAATATTTATTTGTATACTAGATTTCAATCTAATCTAAATAAATCACATTTGAAAAGAAGTAAAAAGATTTTTGAGATATCTTTTGGGAACTCAAAACTTAGGGATTTGATATCCTAAGCACAGCTCTTTATTTGAAAGTATTGGATATCCTGGTTTAGATTTTACATGATGTAGGGTTGATCAAAAAAATATATCTGGAACTTGTCAATTCATAGGAAATTTTATAGTTTCTTGGTCTAGTAGGAAACATAATTCAGTTGTATATCTATTGCTGAAACATAATATATTTCCTTAGGTAGTTGTGTGGCACAAGTTCTTTGGTTGAAATAATAATTGATTGATTTAAGATTTTTAATTAGCACAATTCTAATTTTTTTATGATAATATTAAGCCATATGTATTTCAAAGAATCCTATTCAACATTGTAGAACTAAGCATATATACATAAGACATCACTTTATTAGAGATCATATAATTAAGGGAGAGATTGAATTGAATCACATTACTATGGAAAATCAACTTGTAGATATTTTCACAAAAATACTAGCCTTTGATACTTTTAGCACCTTAAGAACCAGATTAGGTGTGCTTGATCTTAATGCTTAAATTGAAAATTTTATAAATTTGATGTGTTATAAATATGTGTTTGTTTAGTTTGCTTCTATTTATTTATTTTGTTCATTTTTGTGTGTTTATTTTTGCATTTTTTATTTTTATTTTATTTGTACTGTGAATCATGTCACTTGATGAAAAATAATTAGTTTGAGAAGATTTTCTAATTATTATGTCTTATTTTATAAGTGTTATATTTCAATTATATGAAAATCTTTTCATCCCATAGGAATTATATAGCATGTGCCTGGTAGAATTTAGAGTTGAGCATGAAAAACTTAGTTTTTGTAGGTTCATATTGTATGATGATGTCATCATATTGTATGGTTTGTATAGTTTTGTTTGTACACATTGAGATGGTTTACCAGCTGAAATTAGTTATTAATTGTTGATCGTATATACGAAATTATATTTTGTCTGTATGATCTAGTTGTTAGTTTCTATTGGGAATGAACTTAACCATCTTTACAATGATTTTTAATATTATGATCAACCCAGATGAACACTTGTTTTTATGTACGATTGTATGGTCAAAACGCCTGTATAAAAGGACACCTCGTAAATGACATTTTACCAAAAGCCATTTTATTTTTGGTCGTTTCTGTTTGTTCGTAAAAAAATATTTTTGTCCCGTACGATTCAAGTTTCATACTATACGATAGGTCATTTTATTTTAAATAGAAGGCTCTTTGAAATTGTTTTCATTCACTTTCATATCCATTTCAAAACCCTTTAGAGCCCACGTCTTAGGAATGGTAAGTTTTAGCAAATGTCCACGTCTTTCTTAGGGTTCCTCTTCTAAAAGCAATAAGGATGATAACTTTCTATCTAAGAAGAATGAGGAAGCCTATTTTAGGTATTCTGCTGCCAAAATCACCCCTTCTAGGCTTCTTATTCAGGGTGATCTTTACTTTTCTGTCATGCCCTTATTTGCTTTGACTCAACTTTCTTTCATCCTTACTCTCATATATGCCTACCATAAAGAGACTTTCCAATACTTCTTGGCCAATATGAGAGTTAATGAGGACCACTATAGGATTACTTCCTATGTCCAAAAACAATGAGTAAAAATTACCAAGAAAGATTTAGGCAACTTTCTTCGTCTGGGAACCTAAGGGGTTCGAGCCCATACTTTGACCTCTTAAGAGCTAATTTTGATTGGACTGAAATTAATCAAACTCTTAGAGGTGTTTCCCAAGTGTGTCATTTTTCTAGGGTTTACACTCTAAATCAAAATTCCCTGATCATCCAGCATATTTTGAGAATGTCAATAATTCTTAAAGTTGGTGATCGCTTAAATATGACTCCACTTTGTTTACAATCAACCTATCTAATTATAACTGAACAACCCTTTGTTGAAGCCCAACTCATCATGGACTATATTTACAATATTTCTAAAATTAAACTTCCACATCATAAGAGGAAGAAAAATGTGGCTTTAGGAAATATAGTTGCCTACATCCTAGAAAAAAGTATAACCTGATTCATCCTAATCCTCCTACAGAACTTCCTATTTACTTCACATATGCCTCTTTTTGGGAACTTTTCGGGTGGGATCAGAGTTCTGAGAGTGATGGTTCAGAGAAAGAAGGGGGAGCTCTTGCTCCAGCACCTGCACTTGGACCTAACCAGAATTTCTACCTAGAAATGATCCAATGCTTTAGTAGAATGGAGACTCATTTTGATTAATGCTTTGATCAAATTGAGAATCACTTAAACTAGTAGGATGCAATATTTCAGGAAGACATGGGTTAGATCCGTGGTCAATTTGACACGGTCAACATGAATGTATCTACGATGAATAGCTACTTTTTAATGTTCATCCAGTCACCTCATCTAGATCAAGGCCCCTCAAATTTCTAGTTGTACTTCTATGTTGTTCTTTCTTCTAAGTAGTTATGTCTGATGTTGAGATGTATTTCTTTTGATTTCAGTATTTTCATATATTAGTATTGTCATGTGTTGATCTTGCTTTTGTATGAACTTGAAAAATCAATGCAATGTGATATATTTTGTTGACATGTATTATATCTTGAAATGTTTGTGTCTTAAAAAAAAAAACCTTTTGTAGTTGATCACTGAAATAGGTTATCATTTACTTTACTGTATAAATTAATTTCCTTAAAAATTTTAATCTTTCAAAAAAATTTAAATTAAAATTATAAGTGGATTTAGATAAGGAGATCAATTTCAATTTCCTTACACTTTTTCCATTTCCCTTTTTTTTACTCTTTGGATCTTTCCAATATCAGTAATCTAAATTCAAATTTCACTAATAACAAAAAGAACATGAAAATATGTGCAATGTTGCCAATTGAAAGCTTTTATATTGTTCTTTCTATTATCATTCAATCTTTAATCTAAATTCATCTAATTAACAATCATATTCAATATTGAATTTGAAGTTAACTAATCTTTATTTCATCATTTTTATAATGATTTATTTTATTTAATTTGTCTAACAAGAATAAGGAACATGGTTGACTTTTCTTATCTTAGTTATTCTTTAATTTAAAATTTTGAAAATTTTTTAGTATTACAAAATTAATATTATATTTATAATTGGTTTAAAATCTTTTTTTTCCTTCAGCTCTTTTGGTTTATCTATAGAAACCTTTTATTTTAACATGTACTTCCCTTTTTATTGTTGTCAAAAGTTAGAGTCAGAGTATTATTTGATAATTGAAGTATGTGTGGAATGTGTATATACGTTTATTGTGCATGTATTATGAATGTGTGTATGTTTTGAATGTTTGAATATTTGAATGAGTGTATGTTTTGAATGTTTATATATTTATTCGTGTTTGCATTTTTGTTCGAGTTGTTTTTTTATTTGAGTAGTTGTTATTTATTGTTTCTTTTTTATTTTTAGGTTTGTTATTTTTTTATCTTTATGGGAACCCCTTGTTATTTAGTTGTTCATTCATTTAGGGGGAGCTGAGAAGAAAAATTATTTTAAATATTAACTCAAACAATAATTGTTTAGCCATCATAAAAAGGCGAAGATTATTACAACTTAGTTTTCATAGCTATATTTTCATATCATGTGTGTTTTTGATGATTCTAAAATATTATTGTATTGACTACTGTTTCTCCTGATATATATTGGAAATATTGCTTTTGTTATTTGTGTGTACTAACATTTTGAGAAATCATACTCTAGCCTACTGAAATTTCAAGTTAGATTAGATTAGAATTTATAGTTTTTGAAATATGTACTTTTTATACTTTTCTTGAGTCTGAGAGAGTGTGATTGTAATTGGGTAATCATACACACACACTAGGGGAGTCTAAAAATTTATAATTTTTAAAACTATTTGTACTATACGATTTATTGTACAGGATGATTTGAACTAAGGGTTCCTCCAGAAACCTGTTAATTGAACCATACTAGAAAATTTTTTTAAGTCCTATTCGTACTGCACGAAATTACCTTCGTACATATGACTTCCAGAGTACGAAATAGATATGTACAAGATCATCCTGATGAACTCCTAATTTTTTCTTAACTGTTTGCACTGTATGATCTCAGGTTCATACAAACGATGTCTAGATTATGAAATGGTTGCAGATCTTTTTGTCCATACGAGCAGGTAAATTTTTTGAACCATTTGTACTGTATGATCCTAGGATTTTACAGACGACTTCCAGAGTACAAAATGGTTGAATCCATTTTTGTTCCAAATGAAACATGGTTTGATTAAAACATATAATACTGTATGATATGGATTTCATATAGTACGTTATCCAGAGTACGGAATCAGTTCCTATTGAATCGTACCAGATGAATATGTTCAATTTTGAATTGATTGTACTGTACGATGTCATGTCGTACACAAAGTCAATCAAAGTACAAAATTGGTTTATACTGGATTGTACGAGCAAATTTTGAATTGTTTGTACATATGATCGTCGATCATTCTCTACAAACATGGATGGTTAAATTGAAAATTTCAATCTTATGGATGGTTTTTCATGCGTTTCATATATATAGTCCTAAAAATTGAAAATGGATGTATCCTTCTTTGTGTTTTCTTTGAGAGCAAGTGTGAGAGTGCTTTAGAAAAGTGTTTGAGAGTTTGGAGAGAGATCTTGCAAGTTAAATTTATGAAGGTTCACAAAGTTGCCTAAAGGCGAGGATCTCTTTGTAATTTTTATCAAACCTATTCCTTACTTCTTTAAAGTTTCTCGAGAGAAAATCATTGCAGAATATTTGGTTCTCTGTCGACACTAAGAGGGTGTGAAAGGATGACAGTTCTCTCTCGACACTTAAAGAGTGTGAAAGGATGACAGTTCTCTGCCGACACTAGAAGGGTGTGAAAGGATGAAGGTTCTCTGCCGACACCAAGAGGGTATGAAAGGATGACAGTTCTATGCCAACACCAGGAGTGTGTTAAAGGATGACGGTTCTCTACAAACATCAGAAGGGTGTGAAAGGATGATAATTCTCTGCCGACACTTAGAGAGTGTGAAAGGATGATCAAACTTTTCTGCACTAGGGATTGGTTGATGAGAGCTTTTTTATACAGGCTTCTTTGCCTTACTATGGGAGCAAAAGGAGAGTCATTTTAGTTATAATGTAAGACCAGAAGACAGAGTCTTTAGGGAGTCGATGTAGGTCTAGTTGGATCGAATCACTATAAATTTTTGTGTTTTTATTTTACCACATTTTTTTTGCATGTTTTAATTTTTGTGGTTGAAAGTATTTAGTTGATTAAAATTTTTATTGTGCTAAAAATATAAAAATGGTTTTCTATAAAAATTTCAAGAGGGTTTTTAAAATAACCAATTCACCCCCACTTGATTAGCATTGAGACAATTGCTTTAGGTCTGACAACATATATAGACTTTCAGCCCTGACTTCTTCTAGACCATCAACTAACACAAGAATTCTACCAAAACACCAACTGAAGCTGGAGTTCTGCCGGACCACTAACCGACACTCGGACTTCCACCGGACCACCAACTGACACACGGACCTTTGCCGGACCACCAACTAAATCTGAAGTTCTGAAGGACCACCAACTGACGCTGGAATTTTGCATGACTGCCAACTAACGCTGGAGTTTTGCCAGACCACCGATTAACAACTGCGTTATGTCGGACCACCAACTGACGTCGGAGTTCCACTTGACCCTCATTTGTGAACAAATTTCAACCAGATGGTTGATTATTGTAATTTGATCGTCCTCAAGGATGATTCAATCAACTGTAATCTACCAAACACTAGTGAAATTATTTCAACGGGGCGTGGCCTCGTGATTTCTCCCTTTTTAGGGTTTTCTACATAAAAAAGCATATGTTCTCTATTTGTGTGTTGGATATTCATACAATGCTGAGACAAAATTCTGACTCTATTGCCGCATATATTTTAGCATGCAACACATATTTATGCATATGAAATAATAAGGGTTTTCTTTATATAACACTTAACTCTTATCTATTCATACATCTAAAACATTTAATAAATAACATTTTAATCTTTAAACATTATCAAATATTTCAATGTCTTATTGGCATGAGAATAAATGTCAAAGATGACAAGCAATATATAATTATAAAAAATTATAACTAAATTAATTTTTGATATCACTTACTTCAAACTATATTATTTAAGAAAAGTTTGTTAAAGATTAAATTTTATAAATCATATAAGATGTTAAAAGAATAAACTAAATTATTTTTTCAATATTAAGTGGAAATTAACCATTTCTAAATACAAAATTTGAAGTATTATTATTTATTAATCATCCAAAATATTTTGGATCTTCGCATATAAACAATGGCACCCACAGAACACTTATTCTATGACATTAACTATAAATGGGACTCCACAAGGTTTATGGGTCTTTGCAAACTCTTTTGCGGCTATCATAAACTTCATCAAATATCTACAAACCTAGACGTGGAAATCCGTAATTTCATAAATTCAACCTATTGCGATAATAATTAATTGCAAAATATCAAGCAATTTGATAGGAATAAATTATGTATTTCAAGCCTAACTCAAAAAAATAAATTCTAATTTGAATTATATATATATATACACGAATTTATTCCAAATTTGAATACGACAGTACAAGCAAGAGTCAAAAATCAAAATTCATCAGAGAAAGGACATAAAAGCTAAAAACAAAGCAAGGAACATATAATCAAGGAAATAAGAAAATGAGCCAAAAGCCGACTCTGGGTGGCAGCTCGTCGGAACGACCCTGCAGCCAGTCATGGGCCATCCATTGGTGACAAAACATAGAAGAAACCACATCATCAGGCTAGGAAACCACCAAGTAGAAGGTTTACCACCAAGGTTGCCAACAAGACCTGGCCAGCAAGGTGATAAGCAGGGAGCTGCCTCATCATCGTCCAAAGCGTTAGTAAAACCCACGGCAACAAAAGCGAAAGGGAAGCCCAATTGCTATTTCTTCTTGGATTTATTTTTACGTTTTTTGCCTCCACCAATAAGAATAAACTCATCCTCCACATTGTCACCCAAGACAACCCCATCAACCTCAAAAGAAGTGGAGACATCCTCATCCATATCCAACTAATCAATTTGAACCAAAATAGAGTTATTTGACGACCGGGCCAGATGGGCTTTCAAATGTGCATTAGACATAACATAAATAGGAATATCCACAAACTTTGCATTTCTTTGAGCAAGATTCATAATAGGAGAAAAATCTGGCACAACAGAAGTAATTAAAACCTCACCATAATGGCCACTATCCTCAAAACCCACTGCAATATACCCACCATAATCAGCCACAAAATCAGCATAAGAATGACTGACATAAAGGTCATTACCACAATGATTAACATCACATAAACCTAGGTCAATGTCATCCACACCCTGACAAGTATGTTTGACAGCTAAGATAGGATCAGAGCTACCACCAGCAAGTGACGGATCCATCCTAGGAACATTTGGACTACCTGTGACATTAGAAACAACTAAGGGAGGGGAAGGTAATGGCACAACAGAAAAATTCAATCCAGACAAGTTCAATGGAGAGGCAATAACCTATTTTGGAATAACCAAAGTAGAGGGAGACAGAATAATAAGGGAAATAAAAGTTATCGGATGACAGCCCTAATCACCAAGGCCAACACCATCGCCCTCATTAACAGCAATATCTGACTGAATTTGCGCAACTGGAAAGGTGATCTTCACTAGATTCCCACCCTCAAACCCATTGATACAATAATTAGAAATAATCTTAGACTTCTCATGATGCTTAGGCTGTAAATTAATACATTCCAAATTCAAATGCCCAATTGACTTGCAATGACCATAATATTTAGGGAATTCCTCCATTTAAACTAATTGGACATAACCAAGCTTATCCAGGCCAAGCCAAATATAATCCGGGTAACATTTTGTAATATCAATTTTCACGAGCACACGAGAAACAAACGGACAGGAACCGGCAGCTGTAGTATTATCTATTTTTAGTGGCTTACCGAACAATGATCCCAAACCATGAAGAATATGGGAAGAGAAAAAAATGGGGGCGTAAGTTAGAAAAATAGACCAAAATAGGTATAACAGGGGATTCAACGTTAACATCAAAGAAAGGGGGCCATTTGGTAAGCTTTATATAAAAGTTAAGAACGAAATAAGAATGATGGGAAAAGATCCTACTATAATCCAATTCATTGCTCAATTTGATCAACACATGCTTATCATTAAGCATCGTAACATAGAAAATACCATTCAATTTGAGGTTAAAGAAAAATTTACAAATAGCATCAATGGACGACCGGCGATCCGGAAAGAAACCAACCAAGTAAAACTTGAACCACGCTGCCAAAGCGAGCACCTCTTCCTCAAAAACCCAAAGAGAAGGTAAACCATGGTGGGTAACCAATTTAAGCTTGAGAAATGAAGTCAGGGTCGAACCACCTGAAAGCACCTCAAGAAAAGATCGAGAAGACAATTTACTATCAAGGAATCTAGGATCCTTCATATGTTTAACCGCTATGTCGACCAGAGAAAGGCCGAAGGAGGATAATTACAAGAAAGATAAAACAAAAATAAAGGCACAACAAGGCAAGAAAAACTAGAAGAACCTAGACATTTGCGGCCAGAAGAGGCCGAGAACGTCCGACGGCCCACTCAAAACAAAACCCTAACAAAGCACGTGAGAGAGCGGGTGTCTTCCAAAATTGAGGTTTCTTGTATTAATATGCTTATAAAGTTTCAAACCTTAAGGGTTTATTTTAATGATCTAACCCAAAGGCAAAATGATCTCCTCAAGTGTGAGGAAAAATAAACTTAGTTTAATGTGATAATTAGAAAACACAAGAAACCACAAGTGTGAGAAAAAATAAAAAAAGAAAAGATGCACAACATTTCTACGTGATTTAGCCAAATCTCAAAATCGGCCTTTATCCGTGCCTATCCAAACCTTGTCTTAGGTTTTGTAAGAGGGAAAGTGAGAATTTGCAGTAGAGAATTTTCCTTAGGATATTGCAAGACAGAAGTGAGAATTTTTACAAGAGAGAACTTGACTTTTGATTTTGAGAGAGAGAGAGAGAGAGAGAGAGAGAGAGAGAGAGAGAGAGAGAGAGAGAGAGAGAGAGAGAGAGAGAGAGAGAGAGATCAAATTTGTACACCAGATAATTTAGTTGGATTATGAATTTGATATTTGAAATTTGAAATGTATGAATTATTTCCAATTTTCAAAATTTGAAATGTATGATGTTTTAGGAATAATTTCAATATGTAACTAATAATAAAATCAATCAAATAGATACAATAAATCAATTGATCAATTTAAAGTAATTCAATTCAAGTAGATTGATCCAAAACATGAAAGAAGGGTGCAACCAAAGGGTTTTCAAATGTGGATAATTTATTTTAGAAATCTTTAAAATTAAGCTCTTTAATTAAAAGTTGAATCCAATTAAATATAGTAGCATATATATGATAAATTAAATAAAATAAATGCATAAAGTCATGAAAGAAATCAAAGGTGGCTGGTCCCATGCAAGAATCCAAGATAGTTATTGCAAAATGTAATTTTAGATATTTTTCAACTATTTGCATTTTGAATGAAAAGGAAATTATTTAAATCAAATATTTTATGAAGTATTTTAAATATTCACATGAAATATATTCGATGCAAAATTTAACCAACTGATTGAAATATTAGAATAATATAGGAGAGAAAAGATTAATGGAGGAGAGAGAAAAGAATACTATAATAATTTGAAATTAATGATTTAATTACGTGTTATAAATTATTATACTAAATTAATATATGAAGAAATATTAATAAAGAATAAGTAATTAACATAACTTACATTAAGTAAAGCTTATTAAAAATGTAGATGAATATATACTCATTTAACGCTAGTAATTAGATTTCTCCCGAAATGATAATTGTAAATAATGTGAAAATAATGTTTAAATAATATTTTTAACTTTATTTAAATAAATTTGATAAATAAAATAATATTTTTTATAATAAATTTTTACTTTTTGTGAGCAATATTTTTCATATTTGTATTTTTTTAAGCAAAAAATAATATAAATACCCAACAAAGTCCAACCCATTTTGATTTTGGTCATCTTGACCAGGTTTGTCACAACCCAACCAATAAGACCTGCAACTGGACAAATCCTATCATGTTGAGTTGTAATAGGCAAACCCCGTGAGATCTAAAATTTTAAAATTTTTAGAAGTTTCATCCAAATTTTAACTTTAAAATAATAATAAACGCAAAACTGCGAACTATATTTAGTGTACTGAAAATAAACACATCCTTAATATTTTTTTTTCAATTATCATCAAAAAATATATATACAATTATAATGCATGGCTACAAATAGAACCTATAGAATAGAACAATAAAAAAGTGTCCATAATTGTGCGAAAATCAAAAGATGAAATACATATATAGACTTAGATTATAATTTTGAAATTGCTATTCGACGGGCTATTTTCCTTTCCTAAACCTTGAAAAAGAAAAAGCAAAACATTTGTGAGCTAATACAGCCCGGGAGGCCATTGATACCAATCTAAAATTTAATTATTTCTTTTATTAAGAATTCACCATAATAATTAATTATAATATGATAAATCACTGTGCTGAGTAGAATAGTAATAACAATTATTCATAATTTAATTTAAATAGTAATGATGAGACAGTAAATAAATAATAATTTTATATGAACTTCATATTTTAGAACATAAAAGAACAAATTTCTCCTTTTACGAGATAGAATCCAAAGATTTTGACCATTTACGACTCCCAACAGATATATTTACCTTTTTATCAGATAGAATCCAAAGATTCTGACTTCTTATAGCTCCCAACAGATAGATTTCACATCAAAATCCTCAATATCACATAATTTAATTATATAAATATATAATTCATTGCATTATAGTAATTAAAGTATAAATGAGCTCGTTACAAAATTTCACAATTTACATAATGGTAGGCAGCATAATGCACAACTATTCGAAAATGCTTCATTTTCAAACAGAACCATATTATTAGGGGTCATATAGAACATTATTTTGAACTTTTAGTTAGATTATGACACTATTTTTAAAATTCAATAATATTTTTTAATCCATTAAAATATCATAATTCCTAAAATTCATAGTGTAAATTTTTAAGAAAATATTATAATTATGTTAAGAGAGTTGCTATTTGCATGTTTTACATTATTGCAACTTGTATAGTTTTGATGATTTCAAATATTATTGTTTTATTTATAGTTATCTCCTAACAATTTTTGGAAGAGTTGTTTTTGCTCTTGTGTGTACTAACATTTTAGGAAAATCAAACTCCAGACTACAAAGACTTCAAACCAAATTCAGCATGAGATACTTTGTGTATTTAAAACTTTTATTTTTCTTTGAATTAAGTTTGAGAGGGAGTGATTGTAATTGAGTGAATACACACACACACTTTAGGAGATATTGAGAAATTTGTACTAATCGTACGGGACGAACATAGTTCGTACGAGATGATCAGGTCAGTTATCTCCTCGTAAGAGTAATGGAACGAACAGAAATTTAAGAAAATTTTTTTAAGTCCTGATCGTCCAGGACGAAGTGTATTCGTCCCAGAACGAAATGTTCTCTAGAAAATTTTTGTTCAAGAACGAAGTGTATTTGTTCCAGGACGAGTTTCTCTCTGAAGTATTTTCGTCCAGAACGAAGTGTATTCATCCTGGGACGATTTGCTCTCTGGAAAAATTTCGTCCGGATGAACCAATATTCGTCCCAGGACGAAGTGAACTGACTCTGAAAATTAAGTGACTTTCTGCAGTTTTTGGGAACCGACCTATGGAATAACCGTTCGTACCGGACGAACCTAGTTCGTACGGGACGATGTGTGTGTGTACGAAGTCATTTCGTACCCATATACATTAGGTTCATTTCTAGCGCATTTAAGTAAAATCGTCTAGGATGATCCACGATCGTACGGGACGATCCAATTCGTATTGACTTGAATATTTACAGTTTTTGGACTATTTTTTGTGTCTTTTCTATAAATAGTCCAATCTCAAATGCCACTTAATCTTTTTGTCCACTGATCTTCATGCCTATTGAAAGAAGAGTCAAGGAGAGAGTGTTAAAGAGTGTTCGAAAGAGGATTCTTACTACTGGAGCGTGAAGGCTTCACTTGGTGTTCAAAGGTAAGATTCTTTATTTTAGATTTGTGTTTACTTCACTCTTTTATTTCTTTCTTCTAGATTTATTGTGAGAAGATCTGTCAAGGAGATCAGGTTCTCTGCTGACACTTGGAGAGTGTGAACAGCTGAAGGGTTCTCTACCGACACTTGGAGACTGTGAACAGCCAAAGGGTTTTTTGCTCACACTTGGAGAGTGTGAACAGCCGTAGGGTTCTCTGCTCACACTAGGAGAGTGTGAAAGGATGAAGGGTTCTCTGCCCACACTAGGAGAGTGTGAAAGGATGAAGGGTTCTCTGCCCACACTTGGAGAGTGTGAACAGCCGAAGGGTTCTCTGCCCACACTAGGAGAGTGTGAAAGGACGAAGGGTTCTCTGCCCACACTAGGAGAGTGTGAAATGACGAAGGGTTCTCTTCCCACACCGGGAGAGTGTAAAAAGACGATTGTTCTCTGCCAACACTGGGGATAGTGTAAAAGGATGACGGTTCTCTGCCGCACCGGGTAGTGCTGGAAAGAGTTTTTGTAAAGGCTTGTCCGCCTTGCTGTGGGTGCTAAAAGAGAGTCACTAGTGGTATTAGTGCAATACTCGGAGGGTGCCTCCGGGGAGTGGATGTAGGTCAAGTTTGACCGAACCACTATAAATCTTGTGTCTTTCATTTTTTGTTACTTTTTATTTTGTTGATTTTTGTTTCTAATTTGTGGTTAAAAAATTTCTATTTCTACAAAACTAATTAAAGTTTGTTTTTCGGTTTAAAAAATTAAAAAGAGGGATTAATTTTTAATTACCAATTCACCCCCTCTTGGTTGGCCGTTGGGACATAAGCTTAGGTTTAACAACCTAATTCATAGTGATCAAGTTTCAACAAATTATTCAGATTCTCATTCTCTACATCATACAAAAAAATTCACAGTAAAAGTTTTACTAGGGCGAAGTTATTCTAATTTTTTTAAAAGGAAAGTATAAATTTAATAAAAAAATTTAAGAAATCTCTTTATTTGTTAAAACTAAGATAGGTACAATGTGACCTTCCTTGAGCTAGGCAATTTTCAGAACTTGGCCGTCAACTGAAAATGACCCAAAGACAACCCAAAATAGACTTTCCATATAAAAAAATCTCTCTTTCTCTCTCTACCCAGTTGCCTCGTGTGAGAATGAGTGGAGTGAATAGTGGGAAAAAATATTTGTTATAAGAAAATTTGAACTAGCTAGCGCTCTTGGCACCCAGACTTGATAGCACTATGACACCCTCGTTGGGAGCCTCTAGCACCACGCCGCCAAACCCAACACCGCTAGGATAGTTTAGGTTTTTGAAATCCTGATATGTTAGCGTTGAGGCGCCAACTTTCCCGAACTTCGAGGAACTGGGGGGGGGGATTCTATTAGAACATGCAAACATATCCTTATGACCCACTTTAGAATACATGCAAACTTTTATATACACATAGAATATCCCTAGACTAATGTAGAAGAATTCAAATGCAGTAATTTAACAGACTACCTAAAATCTAGTCAGGTTAGAATGGGGTTAATAACACTTTGATCTTGGAGGTGTCACAAGGCTAATCAAGTTGAGTTTGTTTGTTTTAGTTAAAATACTTAAAATTAAAAGTTGTTAGCATCTAATCATCAAAATTGTTATCATCAAAATCTAAACTGAAGAGTCATGTGGCTCATTGGGTTAACAATCTCTCATTTTTTTTTTAATGATGACAAACATATATATGTTGGTGATAATTGTGGATGATGGTGTAAAATGATCTTAAATTATCATTTTTAGCTTCATATAACAAGATATTGTACATAACTCATGAATATATGCATGTAAAGAAAATATAAAGAACCAACATACTTATTTCTACTCCTTTTAGTAACATCAAAAAGATAAGAAAACATTCAAACAAGTTAGGACAAGTTTATAAAATTAAAAATTTGATCTAACATGCCAATAACTCTTTGTAAAAAACAAAACTATTATTCAAATAATGGTTTAAAAAAACTATCAACCATTCAAAAATTTGTACTAACAAATTCAATGTTAATGTCACTCTTATAGACAATCTCTACTAAAATGGTATCTAACTTCAATGTGTTTGGTATATGAGTACTGAATGGGATTTTTAGTTAAACTAACATGAACAAAACAACCACCTACAATTATGTACTCAACTTTATTAGTGGATTAAGCTATAAAATTCTATTTCCTAACGGACCATGGCACAAGTGATGATCCTAAAAACGGACATTTGCTTGCTATGCTTTTTCTATAAATATTACAACTTACATAGTACACTTTGAATAAGAAACTAAATTCCTTGATATAAAATTTTTAGGATACCATAAACCATTCTTTTTTATTGGCCTAAAATTAAGAACATAAACAAATAACACATATTATTAGGCAACAACAAGGTATAAAAATGAGCCTATCATTTTCTTGTAAAACTTTTGGTCAATAAATTTATCCGATTCATCAATATTTAATTTTATAGTGGGGCTAATGAGAGTATTACTTGATTTTAATATCTTCATGTCAAACATTTCAATTAAATCATATGTACACTTAGTTTGATAAATGAATGTGTCATTTTCTTGTTGCTTCATTTGGAGCCTCAAGAAAAAGTTGAGTTCTACCATCATATTCATTTCAAATTTCTTAGACAGCAAAGATACAAATTCAAATACAATAATCATATCATAACCTAAGATTTTTTGGAACATGGTGATATCTAATCTATTCTTCTTAAACCTACGATTAACTAAAAAATTACTTAACCTATCATACTAAGCCTAATGAGCTTGTTTCGAGCTATAAAGAGCTTTCTTCAATTTATCAACATGATAAGAAAATTTAAGGTTATAAAAAACTAGGTGGTTGCTTTACAAATACATCTTGGTCAATAAACCCATTTAGGGATGAAATATTGACATCCATCATAAAGTTTAAAATTCCTATAATAAGCATAAGCAAGAAGCTACATAGTTGAAATCAACCTGCAATAAAGAAGACATAGAAAACAGAGAGAAGGAAATGGCTTTGTAAAAATTATATTTGCTTTCTTACACAGCAACACAATAAAGGCTTCAATATAAAGAAGCCAAAGGGGACAGAGGCTGCAAAAGCCGCCTGGACTGGTACAACCCAGTCTGACCGAAACAGAGAAGGTGCAACCTTAACTAAACATGATTGGTGGAGTAGCATAACTAAAGTGATCTTGCAATATATTCTAACAGTCCCCTTCAAACTTATCATTTGAGCAGCAAATGGTAAGTTTGTCTCTTAAAAGAGAAAATCTGAGAGGTGGTAATGGTTTAGTTAGAATATCAGCCAACTGATCCTGGGAGTTGACATGTAGAATAGAGATAGCTCCTTGTTGAATATGCTGACTGATAAAGTGATAATCTATCTCAATATGCTTCGTGCGAGCATGAAAAACAGGATTATGAGCTAAGGCAATCGCCGAAGTGTTATCACAATAGACTCTTGTAGGAGATGTTTGTGGCAAGGACAGATCGTCTAGTAAGCGACGTAACCATAGAATGTCGGAGGTAGCAGAGGAGAGTGCTCGATATTCCGCCTCGGTCGAAGACTTGGCAATAGTGACTTGCTTTTTAACACTCCAAGAGATAAGTGTTGGACCAAGATAAGAACAGAAGCCGGTAACCGATTTGCGGTCAGTCGTATCCGATGCCCAATCGGCATCAACAAAGGTAGTAAGCTCCATATTACCGGGTTGAAGTGGAAGCCCATAACTTTTTGTGCCTTGAACGTATCTTAGAATACGTTTAAGAGCTAAGAAATCAGCATTTGTTGGATCATGCATTTTTTGACAAACCGAATTAACGGCGAATGCAATATCAGGTCGTGTAATGGTAAGATAATTGAGAGAACCTGCTAGCCGGCGAAACAGAGAAGGATCGGTAAATTGCTGATTTGCTGCAGCTGCATGAGACGGTTTGACTGTAATCGGAGTAGGCACAGAGGCTGAGTTGGTGAATCCAGCGGAAAGCAATAAATCCATGGCATATTTTGTCTGATGTAAGAGAAGTCCGGTTGGTGTCCGACTGACTTGAATACCAAGAAAGGTATCTACGGGACCAAGTTGTTTTAGAGAATATGTAGTTTTTAGCATGAGCAGTAAACGATCAACTGTTGGAGTGTGATTCCCAGTCAACAGTAAGTCATCCACATAAATTAAAATATAGAGTTGTATGTGTTGTTGTCGAAATAAAAGAAGGGATGGGTCGGCTTTGCTGAATACAAAACCAAACTGAAGTAAAGATTGTGTGAGTTTGGTATACCACTGACGAGGAGCTTGTTTCAAACCATATAAAGCCTTATGAAGACGGCAAACATAATGTGGATGTTGAGTGTCAACAAAGCCAGGTGGTTGCTTCATATAAACTTCATCATACAGATCACCATGCAGAAAGGCATTAGAAATATCAAATTGGAGTGTGGGCCAATTATGGTGAAGTGCAAGTAGAAGTAGTAATCGAATGGTTGGGAGCTTTGCAACCGGACTGAAGGTTTCATTAAAATTAATGCCATGTTCCTGATCAAAGCCTTGTGCAACTAACCTTGCCTTGTAGCGATCTATTTGTCCGTCAGGTTTGGTTTTAATTTTGAAGATCCACTTGCATCCCAAAATGGGTTTGTCGATTGGTGGGGATTGGAGACACCATGTACCTTGCTTCTGAAGAGCTAAAAATTCCTCGGACATTGCTTTCCTCCAACACTCAAATTTGAGTGCTTGATTGTATGTGTTAGGAGCAACAGTGGACTGTGGAACAGTAAGCAAATCAAAAATCACCTTTGGCCGAGAGTGGCCTGTTTTCTGTCTTGTTTGCATATGATGGAGAGATGGAATGGTGGGGTTTTTTGGAGCTAGTGGATATGGAATAGGAGGAGATGTGGACGGTGAGGTATGACCTGGAGAGGATTGAGAAGAACCTGTAGGTGATTGTGGAATATTTTCGGAAATATGCTGCTGCACAGGAGAGACAGTAGTATGAGGTGAATGAGGAATAGAAGTAGGAGTGAGCAGGAAAGGATTTTGTGGTGGCTGTGGTGATGTTAAGTTTGGCATAGATGAGTGGGTGGAGTAAGGAAAATTATTTTCATAGAAAACAACATTCCTAGATACAAAGATTTTGTTTGTATGAAGATTGTAACACCTATACCCTTTGTGCTCAGAGGAATAGCCTAGAAAAACACATTCTTGAGAACGAGGAGATAATTTATCTTTGGATAGAGGTTGAAGCCAAGGAAAACACAAACAACCAAACGTTTTTAAGTGATTATAGGAAGGAAGTTTGCCATATAACATTTTATAGGGAATTTCGAGACTGCGAGCTTTTGTTGGAAGGATGTTAATCAAATAATTTGATGTCAAGATAGCTTCTGCCCAGAATTTGTGAGGTAGTTGAGAAGCGTGAAGCAGAGCACGGGTAGTTTCCAGAAGGTGTCGATGCTTGCGTTCAGCAACGCCATTTTGCTGTGGAGTGTAAGGACAACTGAACTGTTGTGTAATTCCTTGTTGGAAGAGAAAATTACGGAAGAGATGACTAGTGTATTCACCTCCACCATCAGAACGAAGAGTTTGAATTTTCGAATTAAAAACAGTTTGAACGAGATGAGAAAAATGTTTAAATTTTAGGAAGGTCTCATCCTTGGAATGCATAAGATATAGATAAGAATAGCGAGTATTATCATCTATAAATACAACATAATAACGAAAACCATTAAGAGAGGCAACGGGGGCTGGACCCCAAACATCAGAATGTATTAATTGAAAAGGTTTAAGTACATGACTTTGCGATAAAGGAAAGGATAATTGGTGGCTCTTGGCCACATTACATGACGTACATAAAAACGTAGAAGAAGGAAGACATATAGAAGGAATTACATTAGCTAATATCCTTAAAGTACTAATATGTGGATGACCAAGACGAGCATGCCAAGGAGCAGTAGAGCGAACGGTGGATTGAAGCGCTGTAGGAGTAGTGACAGATGTAGTGTGAACCGGATAGAGACCATCTTGAGAATGACCACGAAGAAGGATGCTATTGTCCGAGAGATCCTTAATGAGAAACCCATGAGCATCAAATAAAATCGAACAGTTATTGTCAGATGTCAATTTATGAATAGAAAGTAGATTGTGAGAGAGTAAGGGTACATGGAGAAGATTTTTAAGATATAGCTTACGATTTGAATCCGGTAAGGGAAGAATGCCTTTGCCGGTTTGATGTATAGGAAGCGTTCCACCACTTGCAACAGAAACAGAATCAGTTCCAAAATACGGTGCAGGTTGCTGAAGTTGATTTGCGTCTGAGGTGAGATGAGAGGATGCACCGGAGTCTAAAACCCATTCAGTAACGGGAGAGATTACCGAGCTGTTAGCATTCGTCATGAAGGCACGAGGATTTGATGTTGGCGCAGTGGGAGCATACTGTAAATTACAGCGATGCCAACAATTAAGCGCAATGTGGCCAAGTTTGCCACAGATTTGGCATATCGGACGCACAGTGGACGGAGACGGAGTGCGAACATTCAAGCTTGGTGCCGACTGAACAGTGGAACTCGGTGCAAACGGAACATTGCTGAAGCTGCTTCCGTAGGAATTTGTTCTGAAGGGAGCACCTCGGCCACGACCACGTGAACCAGATCTGCCTTTAGCAGTGTTGGAGCGAACAGTCCACAAGGCTGTGTGATCGGACGGCGGCAGAGTTTCCCGTTGAAGTTCATTTTGCAAGTTTATTTCCTCACTACACAATAATGAGTACAGAGTATCCAGGCTGATCGACTGCTGGAAGGTGCGAATAGTTGACTTGAAAGGATTATAGATAGAAGGCAAGCCATTCAAGGTGTGTAGAATAATATCCTCAACATCAATGTGACCTCCGGAAGCAGAGATATTATCTACCAAAGCTTTGATTTGAGTCAAATATTGAGCCATAGAGAGCTCTTTCATCTGAATATGGTGTAATTCATTTTTAAGTTGAATTACACGAGAACGATTCGTTGGCTGCAGTCGATTTTCTAGGGTTATCCAAACCTCATGAGCAGTAGATAAAGAGAGAACATAAGGTAGCACAGATGCAGAAATAGTGGACAACAAGGCAGAAACTAAGTTTTGGTCAACTAGTTTCCACAGTCGGAATTCCTGAGAATCTGCTTCTGTCGCAGGCGGCAAAATGCTACCAGTCAAGTATCCTTCAAAACCATTAGCTGAGAACAGTTTGAATACTTGCAAACGCCAAATAGGGTAGTTTTCATTGGTCAGTGAAGTAGAAACAATATTCTTCAAGTTGTTCATCAGAAACTTTAAGGAAGATGGAATGGAGAGCTCCGTCATTGAAGTAGTGAGAGAAGCTGCTGGCGATGCAGCCGAGGAAGCCGAAATCTGTTCACCCATTTAGGAAAAAAAGAAAAGATAGTGAAGCAGGATGAAGCCCTCAGAGCTCTGATACCATGAAATCAACCTGCAATAAAGAAGACATAGAAAACAGAGAGAAGGAAATGGCTTTGTAAAAATTATATTTGCTTTCTTACACAGCAACACAATAAAGGCTTCAATATAAAGAAGCCAAAGGGGACAGAGGCTGCAAAAGCCGCCTGGACTGGTACAACCCAGTCTGACCGAAACAGAGAAGGTGCAACCTTAACTAAACATGATTGGTGGAGTAGCATAACTAAAGTGATCTTGCAATATATTCTAACAATAGTAGCCTCTAATCTTAATATGGGTGCAGAGAGGAATCTTCAAAATCTATACCCTGAACCTATATATACCCTTGCAAAACAAGTCTAGCCTTATTTCTAAAAATAGAACCCGAGTTATATAACTTATTCTTATAGACACATTTTATTCTAATCACATTCTAATTTTGCGGTCTTGGGACTAATTGCACACATCATTTCTTAAAAACTAATTCAATTCTTCTTATATAGCAATGATTCAAAATTTATCTTTCAAAATATAATCAATATTTTTATGTTCAATCTCAGATAAAAATGTTGAATGATTTATTACATCTATGGGTGTAAACGAGTGAGTCGAGCTTGAGTCATGTCTAATTCAAGCTCGACTCGTAAACAAAATAATGAGCTCGAGCTCGGCTCATGGTAATAAAAATGGGCTCACGAGTAGCCCATGAGATCACAAAAAAGTTAACCTCACATGCTGCTTCCGGAGTGGGAGAAAGCATGCGGAAGAAGAAGGTGTGCCATCTCCAATTGTCTCAAGCTTGCAATTTGACCAGTAAACTCCTGATTTGGTTGTTGCGTACGTGAGAAGGTGAGAAGAGAAGGAAGTTAATTTTTTAATTTATTTTTTTGAGAACTGTATAGTAGTTGTGTTTTTTTATTCTTACTTTTTAAAAATGGTTACAGCCTCATTAATTCAAAGCAGATTCTTTCTTGAAAATATAAGATTTTTTTTTCAAACTTTGGATATATTGTTTTTGTAAATGGCTGGCTACTTTTCTCAATGCTAACATATTGCAGATCTTATTGGAGAAAAAAATTATTTGCTACTTTGTTTAAGGATAAAAATTCAATTTGTTATATAATTACTCATGAGTTCACGAGCCGAGCTCGAACTCAAGCTGACTTAATAAATGAGCTCGAGTTTCAGATAGAATCAACTCACAAGCTTGCTATTAAGCTGAGCTCGAAGCCGACTTGGCTCACTTACACCCCTAATTACATCCCTAATATATATGCCTTCTAATCACAACTCCTTTGGATGCATATCCTATAATTAATTCCTTAGGATAATTCTTATTATACTTCTATTTTTTTGGGCAAAGAATCATCAACTTTTTCTTTCAAGCTTATTTTCTTAAACTCATTTAGATCATCTTCAATAACATCATTTTTGAAGTGATTTGCAGCGGTTCTTAAACTACTGCAAGTGTTTTTGTAGCTATTTAAACAATTGTAATAGTTACAAATTAGTGATGTTAAAATGTGATTTACTGGAAGTGTAAATTTTATATTTTTGTTTTTAAAAATGCTAACAATTTTTTGTTTTTGAATCACCCATGTAAGTTATACGCCGAAATAAAAAAAAGTTAAGGATACTTTTAAAATAATTCATTTTTTCTATAAAATAATAGAAATTTATGACTTTGCTATTATCCACGCACATGATGTGAATTGCAAAAATTGTTGCAATAAAAAAATCCTAAACAGGAGTTCTAAATTTTTTTTTTCTTTCTGTTTTTTAATTTTAACCATAAAAATTTAATGCGGAAGCAAGTACTTGAACACAATTTACAACAATCCTTTTTACCACAATTATCACCAAGCAAATATAATGAAAATAAAATGCAAACGAAAATAAAAGCGGTAAAGGAAAAATCACACCAGAGATTTTATAGTGGTTCGGTCACTTGACCTACGTCAACTCCCCGGAGTCCTCCACTACGGGAATTTCACTACAAAACTATAGTTCTCCTTTTGCCCCCTCGGCAAGGCAGAGAAGCCCTTATAAGACTCACTTTCACTAACCCGACATGACAGAGTGCCAAATGCTTTGTCACCCTCTTTACGACGGTAGCGTACCTTCTCATTTTTCTCCCTCCTGGAGAAGGTAGAGTACCTTGGAGGACACGAATGTAGAAGAGTCTCTCCCTCAGAGAGCCTCTCATAAGATCTTCTTGTGCCACAAAAGGAACAAAGTGCAGCAAGAACGGAGCAACAATGTGATCTACTTCACACTACTTCTTCCTCACCAAGCTCACCCTCTCTTTCCTCTCTCAAACCTAAAATCTTCTCAAGAACTCTCTCCCAAGGATTCCCTCTCTAATCATGTTCCCCTCTCAAGTCACACATGATAGACATAGCTTTTTGATTCTTAAAATGGGCTCCAAAAATTCTGAAAATTTTCAAATTAGCCATTACTATCATTCAGTACAATTCCATATCGTATAGTATGATTAGTACAAACGAGCTTCAGCATAGTACGAAGGTTTACAAACAGGTCAAAACTTATGAATAAGTTCGTATATTATGATATAAACTCGTACAGTATGATAAGGAAAACTCTAATGTTAGTACAAGAAGATAATCGGGACGATCAAAACTTATCTCTGTACATCGTAGGGTACGACCTACTTCGTATAGTACGATTAGTCAAAATCAAGGTATAGTCCAGGACAAAATCTGGGATAATCAAAACTCATCTCTATATATCATAGGGTACGATCTACTTCGTATAATACGATTAGGAAAAATCAAGGTATTGTCCAAGACGAAGTCCGGAACGATCAAAAATAGACTTGGTTCATTGTATAGTACGAACAGGTTAGTACAGTACGATGACCAATCAGAAATTAATCCTTGATTTATTCCACTAAACACGGGTTAATTTAAGTAAGTATTCAAAATACATCGTACTGTACGAAGACCACGAAGGTCTTCGTACAGTACGAACGGCTATAAAACTTTCTTAAATTAAATCTTGCGGCTAGGGTTTTTATAGGTAACACATCGTACAGTACGATCGTAGTTGTACAGTACGACATGTTCACAGATATACGTTCAACCAGATCAGATCGTACAGTACGATATAAACTAGTACAGTACTATCAATAGAGAAGAAAAAAAAATCTACATTTTAAAAACCCTCTCCCCTTGTATGTGTGCATGGTTTCTCAGATTTACATGCAATTTGTGGTCAGACTCAAGAAAAGAGAAAATAAAATAAATGAGGAAATTACAATGTTACAAACTCACACTCCTATTCTACCCAAACTTGAGTCTTCTTATTGTCCTGAGTAACTTGTGATATCCCTGATATGTTAGTACTCATAAATTATAGTAGAAATAAAAGATATTCAATGAATAATAAATTAGATGACATTATTTGTCATCATCAAAATCTCTGACTAGGGGTCATGAATTACAACACTATCATTTCTTTTTGTTCTACTAACATGTGCAGAAACTCTTTTATGGTATCAGAGTGGTAACACTGGGAACGCTCTTCTCCCCTCACCACAATGACGGAACAAGATTCCTCTTCTTAATCTAGAACAATGTTCACTCTATCTGTTTCTATGGCTGCGATCACTATTCCTCCACCTCTCAAGTTTCTAATGTCAAACCTTAAGCTTATCGTGCACACTCAACTCACGTTAGACAACTACGCTATTTGGAGGCTACAGATCTACCAGGCTTTCACGGCAACTGGATTCAATGGGTACCTCACTGGTTCCTTACCTTGTCTCCAAGAACCCTCAAATTCTAACGCAACCTCCTTTGACTGTAAACTTTAGAAACTTGTAGATCTGAACCTCATCTCCGCCTTGTTCTCTATTATCTCACCCTCAGTGCTCCCTTATATTTTGCACCTTAAAACATCCCATGAAATCTGGATTGCTTTAGATCTTCGTCTACAACCTACCAATCGTTCGCGAGTTATACAGTTGAAAAATGAGCTCTATAACGTTCAAATGAGAGATCAGACAGTATCACAATACCTGGCAAAAATAAAATCTCTGGTAGATAACATAGCCACTGCAGGATGCCGCATTGACACTGAAGATATCATCCTCTACACACCCAATGGACTACCATCCTCATACAATCCATTCAAAGTGGTAATACGTACCTCACCTCAAACCATAACTCTCAAATCTCTCTATTCCCTACTATGTAGTGAGGATATAAACCTGCAAACAGAAATACAGTAGGATGTTGCCGCAGCTCCAGATCACCAAGCACTGTACACCTCTAAGGTAAGAGGGCACTCATCTATTTATAAGAAAAATCGTAGGCGAGGACCTCCCTTAAGTCCATCTGCTGCATCCACAAGACCGCCCTCGACTACGACGCGAAGCACGGATCGACCCACCTTCCAAATCTATTGGAAACCAGGCCATATAAAGCTTTCATGCTGGCACGGGTATAACTCCAATTAAACTCCTTAGATGTTAAATCCCCGTGCCCTCCTCACTCAGAATCAACCAAATTCAACTACGGACTAGGTACTTGATTCAGGAGCATCGACACATCTCATACCTGACCTTGCAAACTTACAATATTCCATTCCGTATCAGGGGCAAGACTCGATCTCTAGAACAAGCGGCTCCTCTCTTCCCATTCAGCATATAGGTGCCAGAATCCTACCCTTACTAGACTCCACTCGTAAGCTCAAACTTCAAAACCTCCTTCTTGTGCCCTCCCTTGCTCATAATTTGCTTTCCATTTCGAAACTTACTGTGGACAATGACTGCTCCATCTCTTCTGATTCCACTGGCTTTGTCCTTAAGGATCTTCAAGACTGTTGACCCCGATTTTGCCCAGAATGGGCTTGGAGAGTTGACTTGGTCAAATTGACCAGGCCAGACCCCAAGACCCTTTCCACTGGGTTCAGTGGGTCGAGTCGAGTCTGTCGAGCCCGAGCTTGGACCCTGGGTCAACCCGGTTGACCAGGTCAACCAGAATTGACCAAATGGGACCCTTTAAGCCTAAAATCTTTTTTTAATTTATTTTTCGTGGTTTCTTGAGCTCGAGCCCCACCCCCTTGACTCCCTTGACTGGTTTGACCAAGTCAATCGTTGACTTGGTCAAACCAAGTCTTAAATAGGTTTAAATAACCTATTTAGAGCCCAATTAAGACCCAATTAATGCCCTTAACCCCTCCAAACGTTTTGGAAATTCAAATCCCGCCTAAATCACTCCCTCTCCCTCTGAATTTAACCCTTGATCTCATCTCCACCATCCAAGGGAGAGAGGGGACTTTAAATAGCAAAATTTAGGTTGTTTTTGGGACTTTTTGGCTCTTACTTCTGACCTAGCGGCTCTTGATCCGAGAGATTTCGTGTGAGAGCTCCCTTAGGTCTCCTCCACCTTCCCTAAGCCAGAACCGAGCGTTTGGAGTCGCCGGCGGCGAGCTTTCAGGCGAACCGAAGGCTACAACGTTCCAAGGCTTCTTCTGATCGATCCATCGCGTTTCGAAACGTGGTTTCTTCTACAACTAGGAGCGTGGACAGTCTACAAGTGCAACAAGCCAGAAATCCCTCGATTCTATCGAGTATTTTCGGTATAATCCTAAACCCTAGTTGGAAACACTTAGACTTAATTAGGTTTGCATATTGTACGTTTTAGATTGCGAAAAAAATCCCCCATTGATGCTCTTCACTAATAGAACTTAGATCTAAAATTTCATGCGATTTGGTCCAGCCGTTTGGGAGAACGAAGCAAAAATTGAATTAGGGTTTCGGACGCCAGGTTCTGCACGCCTGGGGGAGGCCGGACCGTTGATCTATCAATCAACGGTCGTGATCCAGCCATTCCGCGGCATGGATCGACCATGGGGCTAGATCCCGCGGTTACCACTCCCGTGCGGCTCCATCTGGACCGCTCATCTCGGACAGCGGAAGATCGGACGGTCCCGCGGCCGTCCGACGTGGATAAGTGATGAGCCGCCGCCGATGATTGTGCAATCATGGTGCAATGATTGGCGGCGGCGCCAATCATTGCCCATGATTGGCGCGCCGCCTTCCCGGAACCGCGGAGCCTATCCGCCGCTGCCACGTGGCAGCCGACGATTATTTTAATTTTTTTTTTTTAAAAAAAAAGCTGTTTTAACTTCAAAAATTCGTAGAAAATCCGTTTTTCGTCCGATTTTTGCGTATAATACCTCGTTGGATTCGTATCGTCGTCCTCTACATGATAAAATTTTTTTTTATAAAAATAGTCTGTATATTTTAATTTATTTTAAAAACAGTTAAAAAAATCCTATTTTTATTATTATTTAAATTATTATTTTAATATATTTATTATTATATTATTATTTAATTATTTAGTTATAGCTATTTGTTATAATTACTATTATTTTGAAATACTAGCCTATTATTTGTTATTATTATTATTATTATTATTATTATTATTATTATTTTAATTATTTCTTCTAAAAATTATTTTGAAATTAGCCTTTAATGTCCTTTAAACTTCTAAAAATCGTATCTTCTTCGTTTTAAGCCCGCTGTCGACGCACAGCGTCTTGTTTTGAACGTATTTAGATTCTGCATATTCTGAAATTGGTTTTATTTGAAATTTTTGGGTCTGTGTGCAATTATTTTTAAAACAGCCAGCTGTACTATTTTAAAATTATTTAATTATCGTATTTGAACTTTGAAATTACGTAACCTTGTCGTTTTAAGTCCGCTGTCGACGCACAGCACATTGTTTTGGGTGTACTCTGAATTCTGCATATTTTAAAACTATTTGCAGATGAAAATTTGGTCTGTATCTCCTGTTATTTCAAAAACAGTGAAACTGCACTATTTTAAAATATTATTTTATTGTATTTGAACTTGTAAATTCATATCTTCGTCGTTTTAAGTCGGATTTCGGTGTACGACCCCTCGTTCTTTTCAGCAAGACGAGCTTTATGTTTTGAAACTATTTCCAGCCCTTGATTTTGGCTATTTTGACAGATCACTATTTGAATTCGATCATTCGAGTATTTTTGGTATTAAATATTAATTATGATAATTATTTTCAGGATACAAATTATTTTTAAATCGTTTTGAGACTGGTGAGAGTGTTTAGTGGGTCTCCCTATATCTATGTATTATGAATTGATTTACCTTTTAATTATTTTATTTTCTAAAATATATATTTATATTTATAAGTATTTTGAAACTATTTTTAAAACTACTTATACATAAATCCTAATTTTGGGAGACTCGCTACTTCGTGAAATTTTAGACATAGGTTATATGAATGAAGAGCAATCATGGGGGAGAGGATTAGTGGGTGATTGGGTCCCAATCATTCACTAATCCTGTCATTAATTAGGTATTTGTACTTTCATGTCATTCGTAGATTGCATGTATAGGTCGCACCACGAGCACTTAGCTTAGGTTCTCCTAGATCTAAGGACATGGTGTGTTTATTTCATTACTGTACTCCCATGCATTTATTATCCCGAGGGTTAGTGTAAACATCACTTTAAACTCCTACAACGTAGTGACACCCTAAGGACAAAAATTAGGGACCTGTCTAGCGAACTTAGAAGTTTTCTAGGAGCTATGATAGATCCCAGAACGACATGAAAACTTCAACATTTAAACTTAGTGACATCATAAACCCCTCAAAATTTTCTAGGAATTTTTAAGGCTTGTTAGACCCCTTAATTAACCAACCCTAATTAATCTGTTAAATAATGCCCCGAGACCTTCCGAAAAATGCAATAATTACGTATTAGGTCAGAAAATTACCCATAATACCTCAAGTTGACCAGAATATGACCCTTGACCTTAGATAAATAGGGCTCGCTAGTTTGACTTCAGGTTGACCTTTAATTTGACCATAGGTGGAAATTACCGTTTTGCCCCTAATAAATTATTAAAAATTATTAAAAATTCCAAATTTTCTCCAGACACTTGGGAACACTTTCTGAGGTCATCCCTGATCTTTGGGAGTGATTCCAATCAGTTTGGAGCTTGTTTGGAACAAAACAGTAAAAAAGGCCCTTTGTTAGGAAATTTAGAAAATTCCCTTAAATACCCCGATCTTTAGAAATCCATAACTAATTGTAGAAAATTCCAAATTAGGTAAACTCATTTGCATTAGACTCCAATTAGGGTCTAGTATTTATTGAAAATCTTAGGTTTCCAGAAAATGACCTAGATTAGAAAGTCAACTTTTTGGCCAACCCCAGTTCATTTAGAGCCCGAAACTTAGAAAATTCATAACTTTGGATAGGAAACTCCGATTCCAGCCTACTACCTGTCTAACTACTCGTAATAAGGTCTAGTAGTTTCCTAAGGTGATAGGAGACTCAGACTTAGCCTTTTTCCCATAGTGACTTTTTGGACCCTTAGTCTAGTTCCTAGGAGGACCCAGGACTTTCTAAAATTGGCTAATATAACTTTAACTTCAAATATCATCACCCTAAGTTCTTAAAATTGATCAACAAACTATATTAACTAAAATGCACCCCAATTCACTAATATTCGAATTTCAACAAAAATTTCCTTTTCTGGCCTTTAACAGATTTGAACTTTAGACAATTTTAACTAACTATCCTGCCTAGGATCTATCCAAACTACACAAGCCTTACACACACATAGAATAGTTTGCTAGGGCACCACTTCTAGATCTAGGTTAGGCTGCTGGGTTTTATTTTCTGCTGTGTGCCGGAGCTTTCCGTGATTTTCATTGCATGCTGTTTGAAAAATGATTGGTGTGTTTGCTTACTTTTTCTGTACTCTGGATGTGAGCGTTAGACTTACCCATAGGTTAGGAACGTCATATATGAAATTACTAAACGACAAGAGGGGGGGTGAATTGTAAAAACTTCTTAATAATAAGCTTAACCCTAAACAAGAGTTCTAATTTTTTTTGTTGTTTTTGAAACTTTAAAACAGAGATTTATGCAATTTTTCTTTCACAAAATTTCACATGCAATAGATATGACAAATTTAAAATGCAAGCAAAAAGTAAACAACAATAAGGAAAGAACACACCAAGAATTTTATAGTGGTTCGGTCAAAATATGACCTACGTCCACTCCCCGGAGTCCTCCACTCCGGGATTTTCACTATCAAAATAGTTCTCCTTTTGCCCCCCTCGGCAAGGCGGAGAAGCCTGTACAAACCTCCCTTTCACCAACCGGCATAGCGGAATACTAAACTCTATTTTCACCCTCTTGGCGACGGCAGAGAACCTTCTCGTTTTTCTCCCTCCTGGAGAAGGCAGAGAACCTCGAGGTAACGGATGTAGACGAGCCTTTCCCTTGGAGATCCTTCCTCAAATCCTTCTCGGGCCACAGGAGGAGCAAGATGCAGCAAGCTTGGAGCAACCGTGTGATCTCCCTCACACCTCTTCTCCCTCACAACGCTCACCTCCTCCTTCCTCTCTCAACCCTCAAGAATTTATCTAGAGTTTTCTCCCTTGGAATCCCTCTCTAACCACGTTCACCCCCTCTGTGATTCTTACCCAAAAAGACTTGATTGGCATCTAAAAACGGGCTCCAAAAACCTCTGATTTCAAAATTAGCCGTTACTGTTCGTACAGTACGATTCAACATCGTACAGTACGATCTTCACAAACAGCCGTCGTCCTGGTACGAAGATGTACGAACAGTACAAAAATCAATCGTACTGTACGATATAATATCGTACGGTACGATCCAACGAGATACTATTCGTACAGGACGATGGTCTGGACGATCGGATGTCGTCTCTGTTCATCGTATGGTACGATTAATATCGTACAGTACGATGTTCAAATTTTCATTAGGCCTGTATTACATGCACTAATCACAGGTTAATTTAAGTAAGTATTAAAAACGGATCGTACAGTACGAACCTGTTCGTACAGTACGAACGGCGCAAAAACACTTACTTAAACTATGTCACGGCTAGGGTTTCGGATCTGAACATATCGTACAGTACGAAAGACTTCGTACAGTATGATCTATTCACAGAATTGTCCACATAGCTTGGATCGTACAGTACGAAATACAATCGTACAGTACGATCTACAGAGAAGAATTTTAGTTATTTTTGCAGTTAAAAAAGAACTCTCCCCCTGTGTGTGTGCATGGTTGCTCTTACTCTTATGCATTTTGTGGCCAGACTCAATAAAGTAAAAAATACAATAAATGAAAAAATACATTGTTTGACTCATACTCCTAATCTACCCGGTCTTGAGTCTTCCTTTCTTCCTGAGTCACTTGTGATCTTCTTGAAATGTTAGTGCTCAAGGAAAATAACAAATAAAATAATAATCAATGAAACGCAGTTCTAAAACACTCATTATTTGGCATCATCAAAATCTCAAACTCGGGGTCATGGGTTGCAACAATCTCCCCCTTTTTGATGATGTCAAATAATTTGTTGCAAGTAAGAAAGAAAACCATTTCTTTTGAAAAACATTTCTTTTGTTATTTTTTTTGTTGTTTTTTTTTTTTTTTTTGAATTAAACACAGGAAAAAAAAAGGTACTACAAGTAAATACGAAACAAAAGATACAAAGATACTGCATTTAGAAAAATAGGCATTACAACATTACAACAAACTTCTCCCCCTTTTGACAGCACAAAAAGGAGGAGCAACTAAAAGCAAAAAGTAAGAGAAGAAAACAAACAGAAACTACAATACAAACATAAACAAACTAAGCAGACGGGTCCTGATCTGGTGTTGGTGGAGGTGGTGATCAGGAGCAGCCCTAAATTTTTTTTTTATTTTATTTTATTTTATTTTATTTTATTTTATTTTTTTTTATGCATTTATATCTATGACACCTAATCTAGTCCTCAAGGTGCTAAATGTGTCAAAAGCTAATGGTTTTGTGAATATGTCTGCCAGTTGATCTCCTGTAGCGATGTGATGTAATTCTATATCTCCCTTAGCGACGTGATCTCTAATGAAATGATGTCTAATGTCTATGTGTTTCGTTCGAGAGTGTTGAATTGGATTCTTAGAGATACAAATTGCACTTGTGTTGTCACACATGATCGAGATGGTTCCAACAGGTAGTCCAAGATCAAGAATTTGTTGTTTTAACCATAGTACTTGTGCAACACAACTTCCTACCGCAATGTATTCTGCCTCGGCTGTGGAAAGTGCTACTGAGTTTTGCTTCCTACTGGACCAAGAAACTAATGATTGTCCGATGAATTGGCAGGTACCAGAGGTGCTCTTTCTATCTATCCTACATCCTGCGAAGTCAGAATCTGAGTACCCTATGATTTCAAAGGAAGTGCTGTGTCTGGGATACCAAATTCCTAAGTTTGGGGTGCCTAGTAGATATCTAAGAATTCTTTTGACAACAGTTAAGTGAGACTCTTTAGGATCGGCTTGGAAACGGGCACAGAGGCACACACTAAACATTATGTCCGGTCTACTGGCAGTCAAGTAAAGTAGGGATCCAATCATTCCTCTATATTTTTTCTGATCTACTGGTTTTCCACTAGGATCCTTATCTAATTGGATTGTCGAACTCATTGGGGTGTTCATGGGTTTTGCACTATCCATTTCATATTTCTTTAAAATATCCTTAATATACTTTGATTGGCTAAGAAAGGTTCCATTATCCATTTGTTTTACACTAAAGCCAAGAAAGTAATTAAGCTCTCCCATCATGCTCATTTCAAACTCATTACTCATTATTTTTGAAAATTCATCGCATAAGTTTTTATCCGAAGATCCAAACAATATGTCATCTACATATATTTGAATAATGAGAATTTCTTCTTTGACCTTTTGTAAAAAGAGTGTAGTATCTACACTACCCTTTTGAAATCCTCTATCCAAAAGAAATGAGCTAAGTCTTTCATACCATGCTCTAGGTGCTTGCTTTAATCCATATAGTGCCTTTTTTAATTTGAATACATGGTTTGGAAATTGTGAGTTTTCAAATCCGGGGGGTTGCTCAACGTAGACATCTTCCTTAATTACCCCATTCAAAAATGCACTCTTCACATCCATTTGATATAACTTAAAGTTCTTGAAGCAAGCAAAAGCTAAGAGCACTCTTATGGCTTCTAGTCTAGCAACCGGGGCAAAGGTTTCTTCAAAGTCTATTCCCTCAATCTGGTTGTACCCCTTAGCTACTAGCCTTGCTTTATTCCTTATTATTGTTCCTGAATCATTCGCCTTATTCTTGAAGACCCATTTTGTTCCAACAACACTTTGCTCTTTAGGTCTCTTAACTAACTCCCAAACATCATTCCTGGTGAATTGGTTCAGCTCTTCTTGCATTGCTAGAATCCAGAATTCATCTCCTAAGGCTTGATCTATACTTGTAGGTTCTATCATAGAGATGAAAGCTGAGTGACTAACCTCCTTCCTAAGTCCATGCCTAGTCCTTACACCTTCTGAAGGGTCTCCTAAAATTAACTCTTTAGGATGACTAGAAGAATATCTCCATTCTCTAGGCAAATCTTCCTGAGGTTCGACCCTTTCTCTTAAGGTCATCGTCTCTACTCCTTGAATTGCCTCTATTTCATCATCTTCAATTTTAGATTCTGAGGGCTTATCTGATTCATCAAATACCACATGGGTGGATTCTTCTATTACAAGGGTTCTCTTATTAAAAATTCTATAGGCCTTACATACAGAAGAATAACCTAAGAAGACACCCTCATCAGACTTGGGATCGAATTTTCCTAAGGGATGTTTACCATTATTTAAGATGAAGCACTTACACCCAAAGACATGTAAATGTGAAAGGTTTGGTGTCCTACCCTTAAGGAGTTCATATGGAGTTTTATTCAGCTTCGATCTAATGTTTACTCTGTTCAAAACATAACAGGCTGTGTTGACTGCTTCTGCCCAAAAGTATCTAGGAAGGGTATACTCCGCTAACATTGCCCTAGCAGCTTCTACCAAAGTTCTATTCTTCATTTCTGCTATACCATTCTGTTGGGGTGTTCTAGGAGCTGAGAAATTGTGCTCTATTCCTATCTCTTGACAGAATGACTCAAATCTATCATTTTGGAACTCTCCACCATGATCACTATGGATTGTTGATATTTCACAACCTAATTTTCGTTGAATCCATGTGGAGAAAACTTTAAATTCCTCAAAAGACTCATTCTTGTGTGCTAAGAATCTTACCCAAGTAAATCTAGTGAAGTCATCTACAATCACAAATCCATAATTCTTTCCACCTAGACTGGCTGTACTAACGGGTCCAAATAAGTCCATGTGTAGAATTTCTAGTGGCCTAGAGGTGATCACGTCTCTAATTGAGTGAAAGGATGATTTGACTTATTTTCCTTAATGGCAAGCATCACATAAGTGATCCTTGGTGAATTCTAGCTTAGGTACACCTCTAACTAGGTTTTTCTGAGTGATGTTTCTAAGAGTTTTCATGCTAGCATGACATAGTCTCCTATGCCATAGCCACGAGTCATCAACTATTGTTTTCAAGCAAAATTATTTTGAACTATCAACGCAATCAAGGTCTAACATGTAAACATTGTTAATTCGTTTTCCTTCTAAAATAATTTCATCAAATAAACTAATCAGGTATCTATCAGTAAAAAACTTAACATCAAAACCTTTATCACACAGTTGACTAATGCTAAGTAAGTTATGCTTTAAACCATCAACTAATAAAACATTTTCAATTATAAAATTCTTAGCATTACCAACAATACCTGAGCCTATCACCTTCCTGGTAGTGTTGTCTCCCAATGTTACTTTGCCTCCAGTTTTGGTCTCCAATAGGATGAACTTCTTCATATCTCCAGTCATGTGTCACGAGCAGCCACTATCCAGGTACCACATGCTCTCACTAGGTCTTTTGTGAGAGCATCCCTACAATTTCATTCAAAGGTTAGATTTGGGAACCCAAGTGAGTTTGGGTTCCTCCTTATGCTTGCATGAATGAGATGTATGCATGTTATGCTGTAATGGATGCAGTTTAGGTCTCCATACTAAGTGTGTCCTACGGTGAATTGTGCATGTGCGGGCAATGTGACCTAACATGCCACAAGAGAAGCACCTAACACCAGGAAATGGATTTACTAATATATGAGTATGGTGGTGCCTCTTCCTAAGGTTTTGAAATGCATGCTGTGTTGGGGGTTTTCTAGGATGGCCTACTGTGAGTGATGCAATTTCATTTTCTAGTTCTTTTATCTTTTCACTATAAGTTTTGTTTTGAGCTGTCAATCCATCAACTTCTATCAATAGCAAGTGCTCACTATGATCTACTTCTAATGCAAGTGCAGTTAGTTTTTCAAACTCTACATCTAGTTCAATATGTGATGTTTTCAAGGATTCATGCGCTTCAATTAGTTCAATATGCTTCTTATTTAATGCGTCATACTCATCAAGAAGTAACATGTGATCTTTATCTAAATCAGAATTTTCTTTAACTAAGTTAGCATGCTCAATTTGTAAGGAACTAAATTCAATATTAAGTTTAGCATGCATTTTCTTCAGTTTCCTATACGAGTCATGAATATTCTCAGAAATAAGCAGTAATTCATCATAAGAAAGTTGACATACCTCATCTTGATCCAATTGATCAAGGTTATCATTAGTCATAAGACACAAATTTGTTACCTCCTCCTCTGCTTCTTCTTCTGATGATTCTGAGGCAGAGTCGACCCAAAAAGCTTTCTGTGTCTTTGTCTTTCCTCTCTTGTATTTAACTTTGTCATCTCCTTTCTCCTTTGCTGGTTGACTCTTCAGATTAGGGCAATCGGCTCGAAGGTGACCTGGCTTCCTGCACTCAAAGCAAATTGTATCAGATGAAACCTTATTGGACCTTGAGCTCTTACCTTTATTCCAGCTGTTCTGATGACGCTTTTGTTTTCTCTTCAGGAAATTTTTGAACTGTCGGGTCATCAGTGCTATCTCATCATCTTCCTCCCCTGCAGAGCTTTCACTTTCTGAGTTGCTAGCTTTTAATGCCACCGTCCGCTCCTTTTTCTTTTCACCTGCATCACTTTGCCTTTGGCTCACTTCTTGCTCATATGCAATGAGTGACCCAAGGAGGTTATCAATAGAATAAACATTAAGATCTTTAGACTCAGTGATAGCAGTTATCTTAGCATCATAGGAACTAGGTAGGCATCTAAGAATTTTATTCACTTTCTCAGAATTTGAAATTTCTCTACCTAATGCATGCAAGGATGTCACAATTTGGGTGAACCTAGTGTACATGTCAGAAATTGTTTCGCTAGGTTTCATACGGAATAATTCATAATCATGCAGTAGAATGTTAAGCCTAGACTGTTTTACTTCGTTTGTTCCTTCGTATGTAATGCACAGTCTATCCCAAATCTTCTTACCAGAAACACAAGTAGATACTCTCATATAGTCCTCAGATTTCAATGCACAAAAAAAGCAGTTTAAGCACTTAGCATTCAGTTGGGCTAACTCCCTATCCTCATTGCTCCATTCAATAAAAGGTACAGAAGTTTTCAAACCATTAACAATCTTAAACGGTGCAACATATCCATCATTTACTAACATCCACATGCGGTAATCTATAGATTGCAAAAATGTAGACATTCTAATTTTCCAGAAATCAAACGGAATGTTATCAAAAAGTAGTGGACGAGTTATTGAATAACCCTCCGCAGTGTTACGATTACCAAAGTTCGACATGATCGTTTTTTCAAGGTTTTCTAAAACACTATTTTGAAAAACAAGCTCTGATACCAATTGAAATTACTAAACGACAAGAGGGGGGGGGGTGAATTGTAAAAACTTCTTAATAATAAGCTTAACCCTAAACAAGAGTTCTAATTTTTTTTTGTTGTTTTTGAAACTTTAAAACAGAGATTTATGCAATTTTTCTTTCACAAAATTTCACATGCAATAGATATGACAAATTTAAAATGCAAGCAAAAAGTAAACAACAATAAGGAAAGAACACACCAAGAATTTTATAGTGGTTCGGTCAAAATATGACCTACGTCCACTCCCCGGAGTCCTCCACTCCGGGATTTTCACTATCAAAATAGTTCTCCTTTTGCCCCCCTCGGCAAGGCGGAGAAGCCTGTACAAACCTCCCTTTCACCAACCGGCGTGGCGGAATACCAAACTCTATTTTCACCCTCTTGGCGACGGCAGAGAACCTTCTCGTTTTTCTCCCTCCTGGAGAAGGCAGAGAACCTCGAGGTAACGGATGTAGATGAGCCTTTCCCTTGGAGATCCTTCCTCAAATCCTTCTCGGGCCACAGGAGGAGCAAGATGCAGCAAGCTTGGAGCAACCGTGTGATCTCCCTCACACCTCTTCTCCCTCACAACGCTCACCTCCTCCTTCCTCTCTCAACTCTCAAGAATTTCTCTAGAGTTTTCTCCCTTGGAATCCCTCTCTAACCACGTTCACCCCCTCTGTGATTCTTACCCAAAAAGACTTGATTGACATCTAAAAACGGGCTCCAAAAACCTCTGATTTCAAAATTAGCCGTTACTGTTCGTACAGTACGATTCAACATCGTACAGTACGATCTTCACAAACAGCCGTCATCCTAGTACGAAGATGTACGAACAGTACAAAAATCAATCGTACTGTACGATATAATATCGTACGGTACGATCCAACGAGATACTATTCGTACAGGACGATGGTCTGGACGATCGGATGTCATCTCTGTTCATCGTATGGTACGATTAATATCGTACAGTACGATGTTCAAATTTTCATTAGGCCTGTATTACATGCACTAATCACGGGTTAATTTAAGTAAGTATTAAAAACGGATCGTACAGTACGAACCTGTTCGTACAGTACGAACTGCGCAAAAACACTTACTTAAACTATGTCACGGCTAGGGTTTCGGATCTGAACATATCGTACAGTACGAAAGACTTCGTACAGTACAATCTATTCACAGAATTGTCCACATAGCTTGGATCGTACAGTACGAAATACAATCGTACAGTACGATCTACAGAGAAGAATTTTAGTTATTTTTGCAGTTAAAAAAGAACTCTCCCCCTGTGTGTGTGCATGGTTGCTCTTACTCTTACGCATTTTGTGGCCAGACTCAATAAAGTAAAAAATACAATAAATGAAAAAATACATTGTTTGACTCATACTCCTAATCTACCCGGTCTTGAGTCTTCCTTTCTTCCTGAGTCACTTGTGATCTTCCTGAAATGTTAGTGCTCAAGGAAAATAACAAATAAAATAATAATCAATGAAACGCAGTTCCAAAACACTCATTATTTGGCATCATCAAAATCTCAAACTCGGGGTCATGGGTTGTAACAATATATATACTGTTCTTCCGTGCAGGTGGCCATGCTCAAGCTAATAAAAGGGGGGAGCATTATGATTATTTCTAATAATATTTTATGCAGGTGCTTGCTCAGCTCCCCCTAAATAAAAATGAGGGCTAAAATTAATAATTATAACTGCACAGATGGAGCTGCTGAGCCCTCATAATGAAGAGCATGGCTTGGAACAGGGTCAATGGTGTTAGCATTTTTTTTATATATATGAACTGCTTGGGATTTTTATTAGGATAACCATGCAGGTCCTTTTAAATTTTTCTGCTTTTCGATTAATGTAATTTATCTGTAATAATTGTTAAGAGTTGTGAAAACAACTTTTGAGTTGGGATATTCTTATCCAGCTCGAATTCTAAAAGAAGAAGGCATCCCCAAGGGGAGAGTCTTCTTCCATTTAGAAGATCGAGCTGGATGGCTTTAGATATCCAAAGAGAAAAGGCAATACACCCATACTGGGGGGAATTGTCTCTTCGTTTGGATATTCAAGCCACGACGGATCCAAGGAGTCCAAGGAGGAGAGATCCAAGAAGTCCAAGGAGAAGATATCCAGAAGACTAAAGATTTGAAGACCCAATATCCCACTCAAAGTTGTTGGCGTCTGTCATAGGCTTAGAAACCCGGGTTGTTGGCAGTGGTGCCCGGCCACTTTACTTTTCTGCATACCCTGGGTTGTAATTAAAGGGCAGTTGGCCTATGGACATTTATTTGATTTGTTGGATTTATATTGATGTGTTTACCTGATTGCGCAGTAGAAGTTGCCTGCTTTTCTTAGGTTTCTTTTCTTGCATGCCGATTTTGTTTTCGCCTGGATATCGTTAGACTCTTTAAGGATTATAAAATTTTTATACTCATAACTAATTTTCTAATATTTTAAGGCTTTAAATAACATAGAAACCCAACGAACCTAGGGAATTGTCGGAACCGTCCGGGGTCGCATGCATATTATTGCATTTCTTCTTTTCCTTGTTATAAGACATCTCCCTGCCTGCGGGTAGAGTCCGGATAATCTGGCCTATGAGGATGAAGTGCCGGACCTAGGGAGACTCAGTCTTTTCAAAAAATTATTTTTTATAAGCCTGTTTTTAAAGTTCTATAGCATTCATGAGCTGACATTTCAACTAGCATGCATTGCATTAGAAATCAATTTAATTAAAATTTAATTGCATTAGTTAGGGGCATTCACCCAACATAAGTCCAGGACCACTTAGGAAATTCTCTAGATGTCGGTCCTCTTTCCAATAAATTGTACCTCCCACCCATCTTTCATAATTGACCTGATAGCATGGTTTTGAAGCGATTAGGTGGTTAGCTGGCTCCCCTAATCCAGGCCGGGATAAGTCCAGATCTTTGCATCGCATTAGCTAGGACACTGGTCTTAGTGTGTGTCGAACACTAAGTCCAAACTAGATTTAGGACTCGAGGCTACTACATTCGGTCTCGTAGTATGCCTTAAATAGTAGGTAGGTCCCTTCCTCTCAGGGACTATAAATCCTACTTATCCGCGTCATAGGATGATGCCACCTCCATCCTTCTCTCACGCATGTGATTGAGTGTTTGATCTTTCTTTTTACAGTTTCTCTTTAGTACCCTAGAGCCTCCGAATGCTGGTATGAGCCACGCATGTTGATTCAGCCCCTTCGGACCTTTCTTCCCTTTGAGTAGGATTTCCTAGTCTGTACCCTTGTGACAATCCCACTTTAGGAGAGGATAATGTATGACCCTTAATCGAGAGTTTTCTCAGGCTCCGGCCTGGGATGTAATTAACCACGGGGGCTTGCGCCCGTGGGAAACTTGGTCCCCACAATCTACTAAACCCCATTCGAGCTCTTTCATCGGGTGGGGGAAACCCGTGATTTGGTCATGTATATTCCTACCCATCGAGGTGTGTTGGCGTCAGCCTCTATCCTCAATGGTTAGTCGTATGCACGATCCAATCTGTCCCTTCCAATCGACCCGTTCGCGCGGTGTTCTTTCGGAGGTCCACAAGGACAACAAAATACTACTCCCTGGCCATAATCAGGAAGGAATCTACATCATTCTCCTTCGATGACATCATTTAGTTCATGCCTTTCGCATGACACCTGACTCTACCTCCCTCTGGCACACTCGATTGGGTCATCCCCATCATCGCACGATGACCACCCTATCTAAACTACTACCATATGTCTGTGCTAGTTTTTTACCTTTTGTTTGCACCTCATGTAAAGTGGCCAAAAGCCACAAGCTTCCATTTCCAAAGGAAGCCACTCATGTATAAACTCCATGCAGCTTAATACATACGGACGTTTGGGGTCCCTCTCCTATTCCTTCACTATTTGGATATAGTTACTATGTTATTTTTATTGATGTATATTCTTGATCACTTCTACTGGATATACCTCATGCACTCCAAAAATGAAACTAGCATAAAATTTCAACAATTTTATCACCTAGTAAAAAATCAATTTATATCCTCCATTCGCACACTTCGTTTAGATGGAGGTAGGGAGTTCACCGATCATACCTTCAAACATTTCCTTCTAACTCATGACATCCGTCATGAGCTCATCTGCCCCTATACTCCTAAGCAAAATGGAGTGTCTGAACAAAAACATAGGCACCACATTGAAACCACACGAGCTCTCCTACACGCAAAAAATCTCCCACCTCAATTCTGGGCTGAAGTTGCTCAAACAGCCAACTATCTGATTAAGACACTACCAACCTCCTCCCTAAAATTTTAAATACCCTTTCCGTGGCTTTAGCCTCAGACCCCATATAAACTAGCACCTCATTTCACGGCCTGTATATTCCTTGGTTATTCCACTTCTCACAAAGGATATCGCTGTTATAATCCTTAAAATAAAAAACTTCACATCTCCCGCCATATCATCTTTCACGAACAGCACTTTCCCTCCATCAACCATCCAACTATATCATCCTCAAACACACCCGAATCAACCTCACCTCTCCTTCCAATTCCCATCTCACATACTCAACTTCACCAAATCCCTCTCCCGACAACTCATCAGGGCCAGAATCCCATATATCCCAACCCATAACTTCACAGTCGAACCAACCCTCTCCCAAGATCTCTCAGTCCCCTACTCCACTTCCACCCAATTCCCCACCTCACCGCCCAGTTCCCTAGCACCCAATGCAAACACATCTTCAAACCAGCCACCTCAAACACATGAAGATATTCGACTTACTTGCTATAAGTAGATTCATGTCTCACTCTCTTGTGCTACACTCAAGCAGCCAAAACTCCTCATTAGCGCAATGCAATGTCAGCTGAATTCATGGCACTTCAAAAATAGGGTACCCGGTGTCTCACACCATCTCCTAGTCATGCCCCAATACTCGATAGCAAGTGGACATACAAAATCAAACTGAGCACAGATGGGATGGCTCATCGCTAGAAAGTCAGGCTTGTTCACTACAGAAAAACAACTCATTTCCGGCGTAATTTTCGGCGGATGTAAATTTGTCAAAAATTATGGCTGATTTCTGACGGAATTTTTTGGAAAATTTCTGACACATTTTTTGACTGGTTTTCTGACAACATTTCCGGCGAAATTTTCGACGGAAATTAAAAAAATTAAGTTATATTTTAATAACTTATTATCAAATAAAATTATAAAAAAACTTAAATTATAATTTAATTCTTTAATAACAAAAAAATAAATTATTTAAATTAAATCTTAAATTATAATAATTTTTTATTTTGTTAAATTAAGTTAAATAATTTAATAATTTATTGTTAAATTAAATTAACTAATTTAATAATTCATTGTGAAATTAAAATTTTTAAATGAAATAAATATTAACTAACTAATTTAATTAACAGATTTTGTTAAATTAAATTTACTAATTTTAAAAAAATTACTTTATTAGTTATAACCTAAATAAAATAAAGTCTAAGATTTAACAGATTTTGTTTTAAGGGTTAGATGGCAGATGGCGCAGAAGCTTATGTGCACGAAGGGGTGCGGGGTTCGAACCCCGTCGAAGTCATTCAGCACGGGCGCTCTCATGCGGGGGCGGGCCATGGCGAGGCGGCTAGGCTCTCACGCGGGCGGGCTCACTGTTGGCGGCTAGGCTGGACCAGAGCGGAATTTGGTGCAGTGGATGGGCTGGCTAGGCGGGCCGGTCTAGTTCTTTGGATATTTTTATTTTTTTTTTAAATTTTCTTGATTTTCCGGCGAAAAAAAAAATCCACCGAAAAATATTTTTCCAGCGGAAAATCCACCGAAAATGTTTCCGGCGTATTATTTTGCACCGGAAGGCCTTTTACGACGCGCGTAAAATCGGCGGAAATATTTCCACCGGAAATATGTCGGAAATGCTAATTTCCGATGAATTTTGGCCAATTTTCAGGCAAAAATATCTTCTGGAAAATGATGTTTTTCCTGTAGTGGTTGCTCAAGGCTACACCCAACAGTATGGTGTTAACTACCAACAAACCTTCAGTCCCCTGGCAAAGATGCCAACCCTCCGAGTGCTTCTAATCATATGCTTCCAATGGAGCTGGCCAATCCTATAATTTGACATTGCTAACACCTTCCTTCACGGCGAACTTTAAGAAGAAGTTAATATTCAGCAACCACAAAGCTTCATTGATCCCAGGTATCCCAATCATGTGTGTAAACTAAACAAGGCAATCTATGGCGTCAAGCAGGCACCACGATAATGGTTTTACAAGCTTATGACATTTTTGCTTCACTTTGGCTTCTGATTTAGTAAAGTTGATCCATCCATGTTAATCTACAACACTCCGGACATTCAACTTTACCTATTGGTATATGTCGATGACCTGCTTCTAACGGGAAATCATCCCCCACCATTCAGACACATCTCTCTCAACTAAAACAAACGTTTACACTAAAACAGCTGGGTACAGCTATTCTCTTTCTCGGCATACAGATCAAGCACACCACCATAGGACTATTTCTACATCAAGCACACTATGCCAAAGAGATCCTCCACTCCTCTGGGTTTGACTCGTGCAAACCAGTTGCTACACCCATCTCTCCAAAGGATTCTCGGATCACTACCGACCATTCTCAGTATGAGAACCCAACCTTCTACCGTCAACTCGCAGGCTCCTTGCAGTATCTCACAGTGACAAGGCCGGATATCGCATTTGCAACCAACGTTATCTATCAACACATACACAATCTGATAGCTCGAGATTATCAGCTCCTCAAACGCCTTCTCAGATACATCAATGGTACTTAAGATAATGGACTACCTTTTTCTTCTGGACAACTCACTCTCACCACATACACCGATGCAGACTAGGCATCCAACACAGAGGATAAGAAGTCCATTACGGGATTCTACACATACTTAGGTCCAAATCTCATATCGTGGAGTGTCAAGAAATAAACTACAGTGGCGAAATCCTCAACTGAAGCTGAGTACAGGGCCTTGGCAGCAACAACCTGAGATGTTCTTTGGCTACGTCGTCTACTTGATGACTTCCAAGCTCCACAATCCCAGCCTACCACAATCTTCTGTGACAATGTATCTGCAATAGCACTCGCTCACAATCCCGTCTTCCTTGCTAGGACCAAACATATTGAAATAGAACATCATTTCATTAGCGACCACTTTAAGAACAAAGCCATTGAAGTCTCACACATAAGCTCCATTGACCAGCCGGTGGACATACTTACCAAACCTCTCACCGCAATCATGTTTGCTGATCTTCGAAAAAAATTAACTATCTGCATACCATATAGTCAATTTGAGGGGGGCTATTAGCACACCATTTAAAACACATGCAACTCATCTATCCTAACGTGCTCCATGTACATCAGCAGCACAAACCCATCCAGCTGCTATAGCAGTCTGCCACAAACGACAGCTTGACATTCCCTAACTTACTGCTCCCTAATACCTCTTATAAAAACACTTGTATTATGCATTTTCTGGTTATGCAATGACATGGAAATTCCTTCGTCTTCCTATCATTGTTTTTTCATTCTACTAACATGTGTTGAAGCTCTTTTACCGGCGAGACTTACATCATATGTAATGTGTTTGTGTGAGTTTATCTTTATTGGCCTAAATGTAAAAAAGAAAAATATTATCTTACTGTGATTAGACAAAGACCGAAGCCAAGCAAAAGTTGACACAAAAAATATGTACATGCATCAAACAGCTAAAATTTTTAAGCCAATTTTTCATCTGCATAAAACCTTCAAATTTATATTATATAAATATATTTTTATTTCCTGTTTAGAAGTTTTTTTCTTCTATTAAACTTGGAAGGAAGAGGTCAGACCACAGCCCAATTTGGCTAACCGAAGCTCCGAAGCCAAAGGAAGTCGTTTTTTCATTTTTTTTTTTTTGAAAAAAAAAAGGGCCTCCTTTAATAATAAAATTTAGTTGTAACAGCCGTCTAACCTTCTTTCTTTTTTCCCATAAAAAAAAAAAAAAAGATCAACTTGTCTGACCAAATTTTGATAAGAATAAGTCATATATTCATTAAATTCTTTTTAATGGAAATATAATATAAATTTTATTTTTATTAAACATATATTACATTAACTTCAAAACAAAAAATGGTTATAAATATAAAAAGAATATTCTAAAATAACGTTAATTACAATATTTTATTAATTTCACTTTGATTAAAAATTATGTCAGAATAATTTAATTTAATATAATATTTTTAAAAATATATTCATATGAAATTTTGCACTATATATATATATAAGAAGCTTCGCAATTAGATTGGTAGTGAAAGGAATCGGCAGAGGCAGAGGCAGAGGCAGAGGAGGTAGCTCGTGGCCTCGACGACACCGCAAGCAGTAGAATGGCGGATCCCGTCGAGCCTGTTGAGGGACTTGTCGTTACTGCCTCTAATGGCCTCCCCCCTCACTCCCATGATTCCGTCATCAATCTCGACCAGTAAACCCCCATCGCATTCTTTTTTATTGAATTATATATATATTTATATGATCCTTCATTATTATAAAAAAAATATATTGTTTTGATATTTAAATATAAATTATATAAAAATAAATATATAGTTATTTTAATATGATTTATATCTAAATATTTTGAAATAATGTTTTTCATTGCTATATGAAGAAAGGCTAAAAATTAATTTTACAAATTTCTTATAAATTAAATATCATAAAAAAAAAAAATAGTTTTCCCTAAGTAATTAAGCATTTTTATATATTTTAGCAATATTTGTGGAAAGAGAAAAACTTACTAATAAAAATTATATTTAGAGATAATTTCTTTAAATATTTATAATTATCAGAAAAGAAAAAAAAATTCACAACAATATATCCTCATTAAAATTTTTATAGAACGAATCTCAAAGTCCTTACATCCGTTTTTTAATTGACATCATATTAATTATCTATATATTATACTAATCTCCAATTGAAATTAATAATTTAAAATTTTATTTTAATCATAATATTTTGATTTAATTTATCCCTTTCGCTTTATTGCAGTGGAGATCCAATGATATATGAGAAGTTTTGGAAGGAAACAGGGGATGTGTCTTCATTTAAAATAGAAGGATGGGAAAACTTGAGCTACTTTTCCAACCGGAATAATCTCTGTTGGTTTCTCCACCATGAGTTTGCTAGTCAAGTCCGTCGAATCCATAGACTCGTGGGCAATGCTTTTGTCGATGAAAATTGCCACATTGTTGTAGGTAATGGCTCCACGCAACTATATCAAGCCGCCCTCTACGCTCTCTCCACTAATCCAAGCTTGGCTGAGACCTGTCGCCCCATACCTGTCGTCTCCGTTGTTCCTCATTACTCGGTATTGAATCAATAAATTTTACAACTAGTTATTCTTTTGCTCAAAAGCGTATTTCGTGTTAATCATCATGTTCATGCTTAAAAAGTAAATACTAAGAAGAATTAACCATCCCAACAATCGAAGGTGAGCATGATATTACATCTTTAATTGAATCAGGTAATATTGTAATAAGATTTACTACGAGTGAGATTCTAGAAAAGAATAAGAAGAAGTCGACCTTGAATACAATCAATTGTTTGTTATGCAAATGACTCCCCTTTTATAAATATATTATATCCTACTTAATTTACCATATAGATGAACCCATTATAGCAAACCTTTAGAGTCATTGCCTCTTTTAAGGCATTTTGTTAGTAGATGGTAATTGGACTTAACACATAAGGATCTTCAGAATGGTAGTGTCTAGTGAAATTAAATTACATTTTTATCTCTTATTGAATGTAACCTTAGTGTCGAGTAGAACATACTTTATCCTAGTTTTGACCTTAATGTTGATTTCAAGTCAAAGTTGGTACTATCTTCAAATTGACTTTTAAGTAAGCCTTTCAATCAAAGACAACTTCTTACTAGTCCATAAAGCAATTTTTCCCTTACAATAGTGGGATTGTTATTTTAATTTTAAAAATAATTTCACTGTACCTCGAGGATCTTAACTATTATTCTCTAAAACTACCAAATATATTAAGAATTTTTATGTTATTATTTTTTCTCTTTCATGTCTGCATACACTCACACTCACTCTTTTTTTTTTTTTTCTTATCTTCTTCTTAATGACTTCTCCATGTTGTGAAGTAGAGGAAAAGGCTTGAAACATTTCCAAGAAATTGTGTTCTTTGTCCTCTTCAATTACACCAAGTATAGTGAAGGTCATTCAGATTTATAAGGGGCGAAGATGAAAATTTTATCATTAGGGAACATAATGATGGTTATTATATATCTCAAGTAATTTCGTAATGATAAGCTTTATTTCTACAAAGATAAGTTCTAACTCAGCTTTGGTTTCTTTTCTACTAGGTGTTCACATATATTATGAATTCTTGTGGAGCAATTTCCACACAAATAATGTTAAAGTCTTTTACAGTCATTATCTCTTTGTTCTATAAATGCAAGAGAAGAAAGTTCCTTGGAGATTAAACTTAGTTATATAGTTTCTATGAAAGCTTTCCAGGATTTTTCCACTTTCTTTTCTTTCAAATAGTATGACAATGTCCAACATAGAGAATAAAATTAAGGATTGGAAGTCAAAATTCTTATGTATGAAGTTTTTCATAGGATGGTTCTAGTTGCTTTCTAATGGAGAAACTTGAATTTCCTTCACCATCATTCATTGAGCAATGATAATGCCTGAATATAAATAAGAAGGGTTGAATGTGAAATTATACCTCATTAGAGAGTGTAAAGAAAGTTTATTTAAGGTAAGTTATTAGATAGATGTGTGAACTTATTAGATAGATGTGTGAATCCTCTTTGTTAACCTTTTAAGATCTTTATTGTTAACATAGAAAAAAATGCATTTTTAGCCAAGCATGCCTATCTAGAAGTTATTGATTACCCATTGGTGTCAAAGTTTCTTAATGGAGAAGGTGTTCCAACGATCAAGAAACCAAAGAAGAAGATATCAAAGAGTGGTATGCTAGTAGGTCTTTTGAATGCTATGTCGATCTTGATACAGATGCCACTACTAATGATCACACTATTTTCTTTTGTTCTATTATTTTCACATTGACTATTATTATTCCATCAACTTCTATTACTACTCCACCAGTAATTTTAATTTGATTGATTAATTCCACTCTTATGGAGACTATTATTGATTTGGTGAGTACTTATGGAGTTAGTCACTCTTTACTATTCAGTCGAGTTTTATAAAAGACCAATATCCTCATGACAACCAAAATATTAAACTTGTTATTGATTCTTTTAAAAATTTCTTTTATCCACCCTCATGGAATTATCATTAATAAGAAGACAACTAAGAGGCAAACTTAGGAAAAAATCAACATCAAGCTGGTGAAAAGTCTTAAGAGGAAGTTGCCTATCCTTAAAAGAAGTTGGATGTGATTGATTTAATGAAGCCTACAACAACAACGAGCCTTTGTCCCACTACGCGGGGTCGGCTACATGAATCCTTTTTCTCCATTGTGTCATGTTAATAGTCAAATTCTCGTTTGAATCTAATAAATAAAGATCATTTCTAATATTTTCTAACCAAGTATTTTTAGGTCTACCTCTGCCTTTCTTAACATAAGTCAAATCTAATACCTCTACTTTCCTAATCGGGTCATCGATCCAAACCATCTAAGGCGACTCTCTCTAATCTTATCTTCCACTAGAGCTACTCCAACCTTTTCATGTATATGCTTATTTCGTATCTTATCTCTAAGGGTAAAGCCACTCATCCACCTGAGCATTCTCATCTCAGCAACATTTAACTTAGTACTATGATTCTCTTTTAATGGACAACATTCAGCACCATAAAGCATTGCAGGTCTCACCACCATATTATAGAATTTTCCCTTAAGTTTGAGGGGGACTTTTCTATCACACAACAAGCCCAATGCATTCAAACCATCCAACTTGAATTCTATTGATAATATCCCATCTATTTCACCATCACTCTGAATAATAGATCCAAGATATTTAAAGCGTGTACTCTTATTAATGACTTGATCGCCCAAAGTCACAATCCCCTCATTAGATCCGTTACTACTAAAACTACACTCAATATATTCAGTTTTAGATCTACTCAAGCGAAAAACTTTAGACTCTAAGGTTGACATCCATAATTCAAGTTTACCGTCAACTCCCTCTCTAGTCTTATCAATAAGAAGAATATCATCAGCAAAAAGCATACACCAAGGTATATCCTCTTACAAATGTCTAGTGAGAACATTCATAACTAAAGCAAAAAAGATATGTGCTTAAGGGTGATCCTTGATGTAATCCAATCGAAATAGGAAAATACTTGGTCAAACCACCTTGTGTTTGAACAGAAGTAATAACTCCTACATACATATCTTTAATGATTTGAATATAGTCATTATTAACATCTTTCTTAGGCTTCATTGATTCAATGAAGCCTAAGAAAGAAAAATTCTCGAAATCCTTGGTTGAAATGAAAGCTGACTAGGTTGATTCTAGAAGTAATATCAATGTTCTTATTGAAAGTTGATTTGAAAAAGTTGCATTTTTGGTAACAATGTCTATAATTACTTAATGAACTTGTTGTGACATAGAGGTTGTTAAATCAAGGGTCAATCAACTTTTTGAGGAAATTCAAAACTAGCAAAATAAGAACAAGGAAGAGGGTATTCACTTGATCTTGATTGCCAAAATTTTATATATATTAACAAAATCTAAGCAATTATATTAAATTATATTATCATCCAAATTTAATGATGTTATAAAATATTACCTAAACAAACTCATCGATTAAAACTATTTAGAGCCGAGAATCAAGTGTCACATGATTTATTATTCCTGTGAGATATCAAGACAATGAAGTTAGCTCCATTGAAGATGAAGAAAGTAGTAATGCTGTTAAACTCAACTTTAGAGGTTTTGTTTGGTACACTTTTCCTTATTCTTTATAATCAATTATTTATAATGAAAAATTGTTATATGAACGGTTCTTTGGCCAATAGCTTTGTTTTCTCTACATTTAATGATTTTAATTTTTCTCAACTTTTTTAAGTTAGTTAATAGGTTTATTTCAAATTGTCAATGTTATTGAGCTATGTTCACATTCTCAAAGTTTTTAACTTAATTCATATTCTCAATCTATAAAGTTGACTAAACAAATGAGTGATTATACCAAATATGCAAATTGAAACAAACATCAAGGTACTTCCTAGATAAAAATTTATATAAAACTATTACTTTTATTAGGCATCTCATTTTATATATATTTGGGCTAGTCATCACCGATAATGGGTTTAGCCTTTTGCCAAATCTTTCATCTTCATATGCATAACAATATAATTTGACCATATAGAAGGGATTGATCTCACTCAATGTGAATACAAATAAAAAAGGAGGGAGTGTAAGTTTGAAAGCTTAGTGATTTTATCATTAAGAGTAAAGAATTGGCATGATGCTTAATTCTATAAAAGTCCTTTTTTAGAATATAAAATTCTAAAGTTGATCAACAACATCAAATACAATCTTGAAATAGTAAATAATTTTCAATAAGTCTCAACTTCAAATACAACATTGAAATAATTAATAATAATAATTATCAATATGTCACTTCATAATTATTATGTATAAGATAAAGGATAGCTTGGAAGGAATAATATCTTAATTACTCAAACTTATTAGATAAGTTTTTTTTTTTTTCTTAGAATGTTACACACATTTAGAATTAAGTGTAAATGATTTATCTATCTATTGGCCTTAGTTCTCTTTTTTAGGGATCAGTCTAGTAACTTTTCAACTTAATCTTAGATTACTTTGATCCCAAACTTAAGTAAGTATTATCATTTTTTGAACTAGTTGAGTATTTATATAGGAAATGAGTTTTTCCAACATTGATCAGTGCCACTATTAAGTCAAATCTTTATCTTGAAGTTAGTTGACTTCAATTTTCAAAGTCTTTTTTTGAGTTTTATATCAAACTTCTTCTTAAAATTTTCCATCAATTTATTTCTTTTAGGTGAGACTAAAACTTGTTTTTTATGAGTTCAATGCCACCAAGATGTCCAAGTTCAACATTTTGAAGTTCATTATGATGGTGGAATTCCTCAAGTTTCATGAGTTTTTATCTATAAATGGCTTTAAGCTTCTATTATTTATAAAATTATATTTTTTTTATTAAGATCAACAAATTTCATTTAAGACATATTATTGAAGTACTTTATAGGCATACATATTTTTCTTTTGCAAAGAATCAAGCAAAAGAAATAATTGAACTCATTATTCCTTTATGATTCATATCTTTTTCATTGAAATAAGTACAAAAGAAATATTTTCTAGAAGTACTTCCTTTTAAGGGTAAAATATTTATTACATATTCTTGGAAAAATTTCTTTATGACAAATAACATGTCTTTAAATTCTATTTGTTTCTTAGTATTATAGTGAAGTAAATTTAAGCCAAAATTGCTTAACTCTGGTAGAAGTATTTATTTTTTTTAACAAACAATTTTGATCCATTATTTATAATGATTGCCATGGAAAATGATATGAGCATATTTTTTCGATCCAAATAAAGTTATAAAAAACTTATATAATATTCTTTGAATAGAAATTGGCTTTAATTCAATCTGTAAAGTAGTTGATCATTATCAAGATAAAATTTCTCTAACAAATCAATAGGGGAATAAGCCAACTATGTCCCAAACAGCAAATAACCATGGAATAATAATTAATTCTTTAATGTGAGATGGTTGTAGTTTAATTAGAGTGCTTTTTTTTTTTTTTCATTAGCTACACCAATTAGAAAATTCATCTAAATATATGCTCTGAGTTTTCCAAAAACATGCTTATCTTTGAGTTCTATTTGTCCAAGATCTTTCATAACAATGACTAACATATTTTTTGAAATTAACCTCCTTTAAAATCCCAACAACTTCATTCTGTATGACACACTAAGGTTTATCTAAGTAAAATAATTTTTTTAGTAATGCATCCTCAATTAGTAGAAAATGCATTAATTTGATTTTAAATTCCTCTAGTCCTTAACTATAGGTAAGTTTGTCTTGATTTGAAGAATTTAATGAAGGGATCAATTCAAATTAAGATGAATTCAACCAGAACTTCCATGACTTTCACTACTTTAATCTTAATATAAGATAATTATTGAGTTAATCTCCCATCAAGATTCCCATTCTCTAAATTAAGTTGGCTAGTTATTTTTCTATCTAGGGTTTTTTCAAATTTTAATATAATTGAATTTGTAAAATCCATTTTTTTACCTTTAAAATAGTATCCCTGCATACTTCCTCCCTTCTATCATATTGTCTACTCATCTCACATATAATGAATTCATAGTTTAAGAAGATAATAAACTTATTACCCCAACAATGAGTGCAAAATATAATTCTATTATCAATGCTTCATACTTATCTTGGTATTTTATGATTGAGATTGGATTTTTATTACATGAGTAAGTTTTATTCTTATTGAAATCCTTTTCATCAAGTCATCTCCAAATTAACACAAGGAATCCAAAGCAAGTTGCCCTTGATTTCATCATCATTTTTGCATTTGGTGGAGTGAAGTTAGTAAGAAAATTTGCAAATTCTTGTGCTTTGATAACTATTGTTGGTGCATATGAAGTGTAATATTTATTAAATTATAGTGACCACATTAAACTTCTCCTATAATGGTTTTTTTTTTTTTTTTTGCAAGAATTTTCTTTATAGATGGTTAGTGATTACTTGTATTAAAGGTGTTAACAAATAGGATAAAAGCTTTTGAGCACTATTATCCAAAGCCAATGCTAATTTCTCTATGATAGGATATCTTAAATCCTCCTAAAATTTTTACCACATAATAAAATTTTCCTTATTTTCTCCAATCTTTTCTTATTAAAAATAACTTATAACCTATTGGCCCACTCTTAGTTGCAATAACTAGCCTTCTCTTATCTAAGAACTCTAAGGTAATATGAAAACAAGAGAAGTATTTTCAATTGACTTAAAAAAATGTATTTCCATATTTTGATATAAAAAGCCTTCTTATCCTTCCAATAAGTTATTGAAGCACATCAGTGACTTCTTATGGGGAGCATTTATAACATAGATTTTAAATTGTCTAAACTCACTTTGATCACTTCTTATGTGAGTAGACCGAGAATAAGTTTCCTCAGTCCAGCGAAAAGTGCATTTAAGAGAATTCAATTGAATGTTAAAGTTTTTTAATATTGTCAATATTACATTCACATATAAGATCTATTATTCAAGAGTTTTAATCTTCACCAGTAAGTCATCAATATAGACTTTAGCTTCTTCACTTCTATTCTTTAAACACCAAATCCATCATCCTTTGATAAGTTTCACTTATATTCTTCAGTTGAAGGGAATAAAAATATAATTGTCTGAGCTAATGCTAACAATAAAGTGCATTTTTATCTAATAATGACTCGAGAAAGCATCATGGAAACTTAAAACATGATTATTGACTATCTAATGGGCCAATGCATTAATTTTGACAAGTGGATAAAAAAATTTAGGATATGTAATATTCATTGGGGAAATTAACATAAATCTTTCACCATCTATGATATTTATAACCCATACAAACATTTTAAATCCACTATGGATATTAAATATCCCTTATGGGTCCTTCTTTTAGTCATTTTTTCCCATTATAATGAATATGTTTATTAGAGTTATAATAACTTAGTTCATAATTTACTTAATATCAGCCAATTTTTTTTCTTATTGGGTTCAAGATGTTCATTGTTTACATCAACTCCTATAATATTATCTTTTGACCATGCCAAAATTAACATAATGTAATAAATGGTATTAATATGATCCCTTTTATATTATTCATCAAATAAGGTACAAATTTGGAGAATTAAAATTTGACCTTTTTAAAAATTGGCTTATCTTTACTCGTTATAAAAGTACTAAGGATTATTTTCCTCTAAACCTTAAATTGTAAAACCTCCTCTTAAATACTTTGGTAGCCTTTCATCATGGAGACTGTAAACTTATCGCACTAAGTAGAGGGCAGAAAAATATCATAATTTTATTTTTAAGTAATTAAATGAGGTTGTACATTTATCTGTATTGATGTTCTTCTTTGCCTCTTGTTATAGACAACACAATGACTCCTTTAATCTCCTTGCATCAACTGGAAAAAACTATAATGTGGCATGATAGTGGGCATTTGTCTAAGAAAAATCTAAATTTATTTTCTTAAAGGTGATTTTAAATACTATATTTATAGAACTCTTTATGTCTTTTAAAATAATAACTATCTAAAAATTGATTATCAAAGCCTTGATAATGTTTACATTATAAGGGATATCATTTACTTTCCTATCAACATTATATATATATATATATATATATATATATATATTTGGTTAAAACCCACTTTGGGGCCTACGTGTTAATTTCAAAAATTTGGTTACATAGTCCTTAAAAGGATCCACAGACTCACTAATGCTCGACTGAGCTACAATCAAAAAGCAAAAAAAACCTACGAGTCCGTGGTTCCTTAATCTAATAATACAATTAAGATAAAAGCAAATAGTAATGGTGCAATGAGTATAGGGCACCCAAAAAAGGAAATTGTGAAGATACGAGTTCAGCTCCAATTTCCTGCAAAAAAGATAAAACACAGCCAAAAAAGAAGCTTAGATCGAAACAAAACAACAGACAACTTGGGTAACAAGGTAGGTAGAGCTCGGAGACGAAAAATGCAACCTGCAAAGATTTCTCCAACAAAACCAGTGAGAAGTAAAGAAAAAATATAACACAAAGGAAATTAAAAAACGGTCATTGCAGCCATTCAAAGAAAATATATCCAGAGACTTATAGTAGCAGGTCGGGCAACACCTTAAAGGCTTCTGAAAAGATTTGGAAAGAAACATATGCATCTGGAACAACCAAACATCCCAAAAACGAAAAACGATACCAGAGAACTTTATCCAGTTAATAGTAAACACGAAGCCAGAGAACATCCCAAGACCCACCAGGAAATCATTTGAATCGAAAGTACCCAGAATTACAGGAGAAATCCAGCCAACAGAGAGAACCAGGAAACCAAAAAGAATAAAAAGGATCATAACCACAAACCAGAAAATTAACCAAGCCTAATATTAGGTAAACCAGAATTATCTAACTTGATCATACCAAGAAGAACCGGATGCAACTCATTAATGTTTAATTCTTCATAATGAGAAATATTGCAACCACGTTTAGCTAACCAATCAGCGCAGACATTAGCTTCACGAAAAATGTGAGATATAACATAATTAAAAGTAGATAAAGAAAGCTTAAGCTTTCTAATAAGATAAAAATTCTCCGGATTACCAGGAACCCTATTGTTAATAATCTGTATAAGAAGCAAAGCATCAACCTCAATCCAAATAAATCTAATGCCCAAATTAGTACAAATGTTCAAACCAAGGATAAGAGCATGAATTTCAGCAGAAATGGCTGAATTGCAAGTGATGGGGGCCGAGAAAGCAGCTAACACTTTACCCAACTCATCTCTAATAATACCACCAGCACCAGCTCCATTAGGGGCTAGAGATCCATCGGTATTAATCTTAAAATAAGGAGGTTTAGGTTTAATCCACTTAACCAACTTATCCACATCAGTAGTGTAAATATCAGCAAAATGAATGCCTAAAGAGTTGGCCAAATAGAAACAATTTTTAAAATTCTTCCTAGAAATCAGATTATAAGAATGCATTTGAAGAATTTTGTGTTTAACATTAGAAATAATATTAGTGGCATCCATAAAGATACTATTATGCTTAGCCTCATTGCGTGATTTCCAAATAAACCAAACAATTAAAATAGGGATAAGGTTTAAAATATGACCTTTAGAAATGTTTAACCAAGTTTTGATAACAGAAATAAAATCGTCATGTATGGCAGGTGTAGGTCTATGAGCAATATTACCAAAATAACTCCAAACATTTTTGGCGATGACACCAGACACAAACAGGTGATCTATAGTCTCAATATCCGAACAACAATGACATTTAGAGGATAGTTGGAAACCTTTCATTTGGAGCCTAAAATCCACAGGAATATAGCCTTTCATACACCGCCAAAATAATATAGAGTAAGATAAAGGAAAATTCATATGCCAAATAGCCGAATAACTAGTAGAAACCTCCTTTTGAATCCTGAAAGAATTCCAAACATCCCTTAAATTGAAACTGCCAGCACTAGATAAAGAAAATAAAATTAAATTTTTATCTTGCAATTGAAGAGGGACCTCTAAAATTTTTTCAACAATGAAGGTAGGAACCACTTGTCTAAGTTTAGCAATATCCCAGAAACCATTTTGAATAAACTGAGAGACTTTAACATTACTAATAGTATGAGTATTCAGCAAAGTGTCAATAGAAGCATACCCAAGCCAATTGTCTTGCCAAAAGTAAATATCACCTTTGCCAAGGCCCTATTGTATGAAAAATTCAGCCTCCCACTTAATTTGACACAACCTTTTCCAAATAAACGAATCAGTGTTTCTATAAAAACATAAAGAGGGATGAGTATCCTGGCAATACTTAGTATTCATGAAACGAGCCCAAAGACTTGCATTAGATCTGAAAGAAAACCATAATTTAAAAGAGAAAGCTTTAGCCGAATCAGTTAAAGATTTGCAACCAAGACCACCTTCCGACAAAACACCACAAATTTTCTCCCATGAGGACCAATGTATACCTTTGTTGTTAAAAGAAGAGCCCCAAAAAAACTTATTAAAAATCCTCTCAAGCTTGTTACAAATGGAAATGGAAGGTAATAATGTATGAAAAAGGTAAACAGGCATAGAATTAAGAACAGACTTAATCAGAGTGAGCCTACCACCATAAGATAAAAAATTAGAGGACCAATTGTTAAGTTTCTTCTCAATTTTAGAAAAGATGTTATCAAAGAGAAAATTTCTTTTTTTTCCTTTATAAATGGGAGTACCAAGGTATGTAATGGGTAAAGCTTTAGGCATAAAACCACATAATCTTTGAATTCTATGAATCCTGTTCTGATTAACAGATTTGCTAGCAATAAAAGTGCTTTTATCTTTGTTAATAGATAAACCACTATGATTATAAAAACTGATAAGGAAATCCAAAAGTAAGGATATGTTGTTAATAGAACCATTAGTGAACAAAATGAAATCATCAGCAAAACTAAGGTGAGAAATAGGTAGACCTCTAATAGTACGATAATTTAAATTAGGATGTCTCAAGTATAAATCATTAAGACCTCTAGAGAGAAATTCCATAGCAATAATAAAAAGAGCAGGAGACATAGTATCACCTTGTCTTAAGCCTTTAGAAGATTTGAAAAAGCCATTATGCTTGCCATTAATAATAACCGAGAAAAAATAGTTTTCAATACTATTTTTGATAAGAGAAATAAAAGCTCTGCTGAAGCCAAAAAGAGAAAGAACCTCATAGAGGAAATTCCAGTTAAGGTTATCATAAGCTTTAGACACATCAAGTTTAAAAATAACATTACCACCATTAGTTTTAACATTGATATCATGAGTGATTTCTTGAGCTAACAAAATATTATCAAAGATGCTACGACCTTTCACAAATCCTGTTTGATTCAAAGAAATAATATTAGGCAGAATAGTAATAAGTCGATTAGCAATAATTTTAGAATTCAACTTGTTGAGAAAAGTACACAAACTGATCGGTCTAAAATCATGCCAGTGATTAGGGCCATCACATTTAGGGATCAACACAATATTAGTAGAAGAGAAAAATTTTGGGTAGGGGTTACCAGCAAAGAAATCCTCCACCGCATGAATAACATCCTCTTTAATAATATCCCAATTATCTTGAAAGAACTTAGTAGTGAATCCATCAGGACCAGCCACCGCACTGCTATTGAGATCCTTAATAACTCTAAGGATCTCCTCTTCAGAAGGAATTTGACAAAGCAAAGCATTTTCATCCTCAAAAATGATGTTAGGAATAATATTAGTATTAGAGACAGGCAAACAAGTAGACGAGCTGGTAAAGTAATTCTTAAAATAATCCACACCAGAATTGCATATAGACTCATCAGAAATCAGCACAGAACCATCAACATCAATAATTTTATGAATATGGCATTTAGTTTTCTTCTTGTTAGCTAACGCATGAAAAAATTTAGTGTTTCTATCACCTTCCAGAAAAAATTTAGCATTGGACTTTTGATTCCAATACCATTCTTCTTGACGTTGGAGAAGAAGAAGAGACTCTTTAGCTTGAAACAGATCATTCATGTTATCAGAACTGGAATTACTTTGTAAAATATTCTCTAAATAAGAAACCTTGTTCTCGGCCTCTTTAATATTTGCAAATAAGTTTTTGAAAATACATTTATTCCACCATCTTAAGCATTGTTTTAATCTAGAAAGCTTCGACCAAAGTCTTAACATACCAGAAATATTATTATCAGGATAAACCGGGGCCTTCCAATTAGTGGAAAGCATATCAGAGAAATCAGCATGTAACATCCACATATTTTGAAATCTAAAGGAAACAGTATTTTGCTGTAAACTTTTATTAATATTCAAAAGAAGAGGAGCATGGTCAGACAGAGTTCTACTCAGATGCTCAATACTAGAAGAAGGTAATAAGGCAATCCAGTTGTCATTAAAAAGAAATCTGTCAAGTCTTTGCCACAAATTGGCTCTATACCATGTGTAGGGACTACCAAAATAACCAATATCATTAAGATTGCAGTCAGTTATCATAGAGTTAAAATCTTCCATAGCAGGAGCATTAGGAACATTGCCACCAAGTCTTTCCGAGGAATTTGAAATGATATTAAAGTCACCACCAATGCACCAAGGGCCATTAATGATCGATGCAAAATGTCTGAGTTGATTCCAAAGAGGAATACGATTGGTTTTGGTGCAAGCAGCATAAACAAAAGAAGCATAACAGTTGACATTAAAAATAGAAATAAAACAGTGACAGACTTGAGGAAAATCCTCAATGACATTTAAAGATATGACATTATGCCAAAATATCCAAATTTTGTTGGAACAGTTCGCATAATAATTAGAAAAACCTAATAACTTAGTCGTAGAAACAATGTTGATATTCTTAATAAATGGCTCAATCAAAATAAGTAAATGAATATTATGAATTCTACACAAATTACGAACACGAATCTTGGAATCCTTACCACCAATACCACTAACATTCCATAATAGGGCTTTAATCATTGGAATGACGTGAGGAATTTTGAGCTCTAGTTGATCTAGGTTTTGGTGGTAAACTGTGTTTGGACTGCTTACCCTTTTTCTTAGAAACCTGTATAAAGTTATCCTCTTGAGGACTATTAGAGTAATCTTTGTAAACATCTGATCCAGAGACGTCGGATATGGGCTCATGATTTCCAGCATACGGAGGTATAAACTCCCCCTCTTCAACTATGCTCTCCCCCTCAATCCCATTATTCTTGACAATCAAAACATTGTTATCTAATAACATCTGAGGTAAACAGTTATCATTAGGAACATCAATGTTCCCATCATTAAACATAGACGAAAGAGAAACGAAAAGGTTTGGTTCAGTTATAGCAGCACATTCATTCACAGGGACGTGCAAAACATTAGGTAGAAACGACATTTTGATTATCTAAATTCAGAGTATCAACAGAGGAATTTTCCTTGAGTAAAGAATTATCAGAAAACTTCAAATCATCAACAACAAGATTATGAACAACGGGTAGCGGTTCCATCAGATTTTCAAGATTTTCTGAGGATACAATCGTGTTGTCAGTTACGAGAACATGAGTTTTGTTTTGAGAATCGATAGATCCTTGCTTCCCGTTAGGCATAACTTTGTTTTTTTTTTAATTCAGGGTGAAGATTGTAGCATTCATTCAGAGCGTGTCCATGCATTTTGCAATGAGAACAGAAATCCGGTATATTATCAAATTCCACTTTTTGAACATAACCGAAAGCTTTAGATCCAACCCAGATTTCTTTGGGGTGGTTCATCGAAATATCCATCTCAACAAGAATACGAGCAACAGAAGGTCTAGTTCGAGATGCAGTGGCTTGATCGGTTTGCAAAGGTCTACCAAAAATTGAACCTAATGCATGCAATACTTGTTGATTGAAAAAATGCAAACGAAGGTTGGGGAAAGAAATCCAAACAGGCACGATGGGTGATTCCTCTTTAATATCAAAAAACGGTGTCTATTTTAAAATCCGCATTTGACAGTTGAAGATGAAATACGAACGCCTAGCAAAAATACGACTGTAATCAAGATCATTCGATAATTGAATCGCTACATGCCTAGAATCGAGTAAACCAACCGAGTAGAAACCCGAAAGTTTTAACGAAGCAAAAAATTTTCGTATCGCGTCCAGATTTGGTCTACGAAGACCAAATTTACCGACAAGAGTGAACTTGAAAGGAGAAGCAAGTTTCAAAACTTCCTCATCGGACAGTAAAATCGCAGGAACACCGTTAAAAATAGTTTGAGTTAGAGATGGAAGTTCATCACCTGAAGAAGCTTTACCGGCAAGAACCTCTTTGAAGGATCTAGATCTCGAAGGAGATGTCGGAGAATCGTCGACGAGGTTGAAAAACCCCTTGCTCTTTTGCGGAACAGGCTCAGTAACCTTCCCCCAAGAGGAGGAAGAAGCTAATCCGGCCATCCCAAAAAAGCCGACTATCAACATTATATATGGTTATTAAGATAACACCAATACTTGAGATCCTAAATGTTGTGATCAAGTTCAGTTCTCTTAATCATGGTTGTTTGGAAATTAGATCTTTGAGGTTCCATTCCCTAGTCCCCTAAATTTACTAGCACCGTTTAAATAATATGATTTCATGATACATATGGTGTTTATTCCCTCATTCTTCTATTGGAGCTTTACCTAATATTCTCCTATGCTCAATTAGGGAAACATCTTTCAACTTTCAAGTCTAAATTAGTTTTTTAATTAATTTTTAGAAATGGAGTTAATCATATTTATAATTTCCATGATCATAATGAATAATTTAATATTTAGAGGGATCTTATACATGGACAATAACCCTTATGGATGCTGGCCAATGGAATTAATCTTTATGTTGAATGGTTTCTATAACTCTAAATGTTGTTCAATACAAAGGAATGGAAAATGATATGTTATTTTATTGACAAAGTAGTCCTTAAACGTTTGTGTTAGGTGATCAAAATTAATGTTAATCATTGATTCACATATAAAATGCCATTCCTTTTTGCTCTATTGTACTAAAAATAAATTAATGATCTAAAAAGGCTTTAAACAAATTCATACCATTACTACAGTATTAGATACAAAACTAATGATATCTTAACAAGCAATGCTCCTCAGAAAAAGCTTTCAATTCATGCTTTACTAACAACTGAGTCAATCATCAACCCCCTTAAACTAACTTCATGCTATAGAAGTTCATCTAAAGTAAGGCAATCTGCTATTAAACTAGCAACAAACTTGACATGGGCCATCTGCTTCCCAATTTTTTGTCACTCAAATGGTCCAATGGCCTGAAAAGGCCTTAAAATAACATTTTCTATATAAAAGTTTTCTATACATATATGATAAACATTGTGTCTATATTTAGTTGCTAGGGAAGGGCAAACACTAATCTTTGACACTAAGGTTCCATCTCGTTACATGTTGTTGACTCTAAATTGGTTATAACTTAATATAAGGACTTCTCTTTACACTCTAATACCAATTAACTCAATTACCAATCTGGAAGCTTTATTAAAGTAACAACCTCTAAGTGGTCTATTGTTACAAGCATTACAAACTACCAACCCAATGTGTCTATGAACTAATTATATGAGTATCATACAGTATAATTAGTTTATTACCATCATCGATCAGCTTGTACTATTATAAATAGTCCAATACTATTAGTTTAAACTAAGCATGAGATGGTATAGGATGAACGAAAGTTCACACTAGAGATGTTATTAGCTTTGTAAACTAGTAATCCTAGAATACAATAAATGATCATACAATACAATTTATAATTAATAAATATCTAATTTGAATCCTTAATCTCCAAAATAAAATTAGGCAACATTAATTAATATTATACAGTGCAAAGAAGTTTGTACAATATGAACAGCTTAGATTTCAAATTTGCCTATTTGAAGTAAGTAGATTTGAAGATGGTGTTTTAAAAACTAGTTTATCATTATATACGATATGATGTTCATACATTATGATTTGTTATAACCAAATTCAATGAAGATTCAAAGATAATTTAATTAGATGTTTTGATTATTGCTAAAATTTCTAGAGATATTTTCTCCTATCTAATAAGAGCAAGTTAGGGTTTAGTACAATATGGATCTTATAGTATGATTAACACACATTTGTGTATGTACACATCCTTACTCCAACAAACATCTAATTATAGACATTGATTCAAGAAAAATAACATTATAAACTCTTTCAAATAGTAACTTACCAACATAATATTTTTTTAAGCGCTGATTCTTTGACAATACTTTGTGTATATTGAACTTGTTAGAATTTCAAGTGGGAGTTGCATAAGAAAAATATGCAATTGTAGTAATAGTTCTTCTCATGAAAAATTAAAGGAAAAAAAGTGTGGAGCAACCAATAATGATTCTAAGTAACCAAAAAAATACATGTCGGGCTCTCGAATTATAACAATCTCCTCCCATTTGATGATGACAAATATTATTAGCTGGAATTTTTAAATGCAAGTTAGTTTTTAATTTCCTACTGAGCTCTTCCCCTTATTAATTGATTTCTTTTAAAAATAGGAAGAAACCTTTCATTATATATATTTTTTATTATTATTCTTCTTATTATTTATTAGCAAAAATAAATAATATTCATAACAAACATGGCTGAGGAGTAAGAGGTCTTATGGTGTACACTAATAAAAAAGAAATAGAACATCGAACACACTAACTACTCCCACTTTTGACATTACCAAAAAAGAGGAACTACAGATAAATGATATAGCAGAGCAAAAATACATTCTAAAAGTGAAAAGAACAATCAAACACACACTACAAATGGGCCTAAGGAAAGCCTCACACCGTCATAGACTACTTATAATATTTATTGAAAAAACTTATAGTTTTACCATGCACCTAAATAACAAATAAACTCATAATAACAAAACATAAACTTAGACAAACAATCACAATTTTACATATCACTACCCCAATTGTTAAGCACTTTTGTCAATGACACCTAATATAATCCTAAGTGTGCTAAATGCATCAAAATTTAGGGGTTGGACAAAGATATATTCCAATTAGTTTTTAGTATGAACATTGAGTAGTTCTATATCGCCCTTGGTTACATGATCCACTTATAAACTAGAATAATCTAACCATGCAATATATTTAGTACGTGAATGTTGAATTGGTTCTTAAAAAGTGATGTTTGTTAAATTGAACACTAGAGTATGTGTCACACATAATAGGGATTGCATTTTCCTATTTCATAGTTCACATCTTTAATGGAATCTATTGCTTTAGCCATAAGACTTGTGAAACATAGCTTCCTATAACTTTGAGTACATTCACTGTCAGATGGTGGGTAGCGCTACAAAGTTTTATGAATTATATAATTCTACTAGTTAATTACCAGAAAACTAATGACTATCCTATAAATTAACAAGCATATTCTATTGATGTCCCAAAATTATTTATTTTATCTACTCTATTTTTCACCTAATTAAAAGTTTGAACACATCAATTAATTTTTAAACTCATATCTTCTATTTGTTGTAGAAAGGTCAGAAATTTTGAAAATATGCTATTCCTAGAATACTCTAGATGCTAATTTGATTTAATCGTGAATTTCTCTAGACTTAGGTGAATAAGGGTCATGATAAATTCTCTTAACAGCAGATTCAATTTGGTTAGATTCCTTAGGATTCATCTATATATAAGAAAGCTCAACAGAGGCTAAAGGGCTACCCAAGACACTTGTAAACATGATGTCCTATCTAATAGCAGTCAACTGGAGTAGTGATCTTATAATCCCTATATATTTTTTTTGGTCAACAAATTTGTAATATATATCTATTTTTACATTAGGTTCCTCTTGGGTTCTAAATAAGATGAACATGTGGAACTTTTTATGCCTCTTACTATATTTCATATCAAATTTCTTTAAAATTCATTTAATGTATTAAGAATTCTCAAAGCCTTGGGGTACTATACATAAACATCCTCTTTTATGACACCATTCAAAAAGTTTCACTTGGAGTTGACAGTTTCCATTTCGCAAAGTAACATAGATTGCTAATAAGGCTAGTTCTTATGAATTCTCTAGACTTAGCTAAGAATAATGGCAGATTTTGGGACACTAATTGGTAAGCAATACCTTCAAACTTGATTATACCCCTTAGAAACTAATCTTTTTTTATTTTTGACTATTAATCTTGAGCCTCAATCAAAAATCATGTTTGGATTAATATGCCATCATAACTCATTGAAGCTTGGTCTTCTCACTAACTAGAGGGCTTCTAATCAGGGGATGTTATGGAATCATACTGAACTTCAACTCCAATATATCATTAACTCAATGAATTGATCCATATGGGTTCTCTTATTGGGCTCCATGGCCACAATCTTGAATTCAACACTTTAGGTTTGATCTAAACTAGTTGGTTATATCATTGAAATGAATGTAGTATGGCTAACCTCTTTGTTAATACCTTGCTTGGTTCTAACTCCTATAAATGGATATACCAAGATGAGCTCTCTAGGATGATTAGAAGAGTACCACCATTATGTAGGTAAAGGATCCTGAGATTTTTTTCTATTCTCTAATCATCATTCTCTATTTCATTGGTTATTTTATCCTCATCGTCATCATCAATCCTAGTCTCAATAGATCTATCTAATTCATCAAATACCACGTAGGTGGATTCCTTTACAACTAGGGATCTTTTATTAAAAATCTTATAGGATTTAACTACTAAGGAATAACCTAAGAAAAAAACTTCAACTTCTTTAGAGTCAAACTTTCATAAGTGAGGTTTTTCATTAATAAGCATAAAATATTTGCAACAAAAAAATATGCAAATGTTATTAGTTTGGTGTTCTACCCTTTAATAGTTCATAGGGCATCTTATTTAGCTGAGATCTAATATTTTCCTGACTAAGTATATTGCGTGCATGAATCACTATTTTGGCCCAAAAATATTTAGGTGGACTATTTTCTTCAAATATTGCCCTACCTACCTATACCAAAGTTCTATTTTTTTCCTTTTAGAAATTCCATTTTATCTTGGGGTCTTTGGGGAAAAAATTATGATATATATAGAATTTTTTATAAAACAATTCAAATTTGTTATTTTTAAATTCTTCATCATGATCACATTGAATATTTTAGATTACATAATCTATTTTTCGTTTGAATCCAAGCAGAAAATTTTAAATTCATTAAATCATTCACTTTTATTTACTAAAAAGTTTTACTCATATAAATCTAAAAAAATCATTTACAATTAATAAACCAAATGTCTTACCACATATACTAGTTATTTTGATAGGTGCAAATAGGTCAATATCAATAATTTCTTATGGTGTAATGGTTACTTTGTCTTTGATTGAGTAAAAGAATGTTCTAGTTTAATTTCCTAACTGATAAGCATCACACAAATAATTTTTAGTGAATTCTAATTTTGGTCCTCTAACCAAATCCAATTGTGTTATCTTCTTAAGTGTGTTTTCATGCAAGCATGACATAGTCACATACGCCATAGCCAAGACTCATCTACAGTAGTTTTCAAATGACAGAAATTATTAGATGTATCAATATAATTCAAGTCAAGCATATAAATATTATTTATTTTTAGAACTTTTAACACAATGTTTTAATTTAAAATAGTTAAGCATTTGCTAGGAAGAAATTTAATATCAAAGCCATTGTCACACAATTAACTAATACTAAACAAGTTATTTTTGCAAACCCTTAACTAACACAATAATTTCAATTATAAAATTACAAGTTTTTCCAATTATACCTATACCTACTACCTTCCTGGTAGTATCATCTCTTAAGATGACTTTACCTCCACTCCATAGACTCCAACATAATGAACTACTTCAGATCTTCCATCATATGCCTCGAGTAGCAACTGTCCAAGTACCACATGCTCTTACTAGACTTCTTATGGAGAGCATTCCTATAAAATAATCAAACTTTAGGTTTTAGAACCAAAGTGGGTTTAGATCTTGCCTTATGCTTGAATGTTTGAATGAAATGTTGTGAAGTTAATGGTTTGGGGACTCCAAGTTAAATGTGTTCTATGGTGTAGTGTGCAACTGTATATAATGTGTCCTATTAGGCCACACCAATAATATCTAATACCTAAAAATGGGTTTACTAGACTATATGAGGGATAAGTGTCTCTTCCTAGGGATATATAATGCATGATATGTCCTAGGATATGGCTTTAATGTATGCATTAAGCCTGGGTGTATTATCTTGCAGTACACTTATTTTATTGTTTTTAAATTTCATTTATAGTTTTATACAAACCAACTTCTACCTTTAATGTATATTCATTACTATCTAGCTCTCATGCAAAATATTTTAACTCCTTGAAGGCTTCTTGTAACTCAATATATTCATTTTTCAAGAATTAATGTCTTCAGTAATTCAAAAAGTTGTTTATTTAAGGATTCAAACTCTTCAATCAATGATTCATGATCCGTAACAAATGCATGTGCTCAATTTTAAATCTTGAATGAGATCATTGTTTAAATTTTTTATTTTGTTCTTTTAATTTGAAAATTCTTTATTGAAGTGCGAGTTCTACTTTTTTCAATGTTTTAAAAGAGGCATGCATTTGTTCAAATATAAGAAAATAAATCATCATATGAAAGTTCAAATACCTCATCCTAGTTGGAGTTTCCAACATTGTCTTTTTCTATTAAATAATGGTTGGTTACCTCTTCTTCTGATTCTATTTTTGAGAATTCTGACTCCAAGTTCACGCAAAATGCCTTTTGCATCTTTTCTTGCCCTTCTTTGAGTTGGACTTATCCCCACCCATTTTATAGTAAGGTGGCCTTTGATGTTGGGAGCAAGCTAATCTCATGTGTCAAGCTTTCTACACTTAAAATAAACTATGTTAGAAGAAAGCTTATTGAACCTACCAATTTAATCTTTAATCTTGTCAAAATGGTTCTTGTGTTTACATTTTAGGAAGCCTATAAATTGGATTATCATCAATTCAATGCCCTCGCTCCCATCAAATCTTGACTCATAACTCTCGATATCATTAGCCTTCAATGCCATTGTCCTTTCATTCTTTTGATCACCTACATCTGAAAGCCTTTGGCTCATATTTTGCTTGTAAGCAGTAAGAGAGCCCAAAAGATTGTTAATAGATTATAAATTAAGATCTTTTAAATCAAATATAGCAGTGAGTTTAACATCATAAGAATCAAACATATAACATAATATTTTGTTAACATATTTGAGTTAGTAATCTCCCTACCTAAGGAATGTAAAGAAGTGATTATCTTGGTGAACCTAGTATATATATCAGAAATTGACTCACTTGGTTTAATGTAAAAGAGTTCATACTCATGCAATACTAAAATTAATCATGACTGTTTGACTTACTAGTGCCTTCATAGGTAATATATAATCTATCCCATATCTTCTTTTCTACTAACGCAAGTAGATACAGACATATAGTCTTCTCAATTCACAAAACAAAAGGTTAAGCACTTGGTATTTAATTGTGTTAAGTTTCCATCTTCTATATAACCATTCAACAAAAAGTGTTTAGTTTTCACACCTTTAATGATATGAGAAGGCAATGTATATCCAGCTTAAAACATGTGCCACATGTGAAAATCAATAGATTACAAAAATCTTGACATGTATATTTTCTAAAAATTAAATGATATGTCATCAAACAAATGTGGGTGAGTAATATATTACCCTTCAATAGTATTACAATTTTCAAAATGTGCCATTGGATAAAACTCTAAGTGTTAAAACCAAAATACAAGAGAATCCGCTCTAATACCAATTGAACGTGAAAATGACGCACTAAGAGAGGGTGAATTAGTGATTTAAAAATTTCTTCAAAAACCTTTGAATTAAAAACTAAAATCAGATTTTGATGCAGAAGCATCTGAACAAATGAAATAGATCAATTCACCACACAACTCAATATAAATACATTATTTGTGTTTTTAGATTTTGTAGAAAGTGAACAACAATATTTTCATTTTGTTTTCTTTTTATGTATTTTTGTTTATTTTCAAAATAAATATGAATCATAATCAACCATAATAACCTACTTTTACAAGTCTAATCACAATCAAACTAGAGTGCTAAAAATTAAATTGCAAGAAAATAAAAGTGCTGAAAGTAAATAAGAAAAGTAAAGAAACATGAACTACTTTTTATAGTGGTTCAATCAACTTGACTTATGTCCACTCCCCGAAGGTCCTCTCTTCTGGAATTGCACTATAAAAGTGAGTCTTCTTCAGCCTACAGTTAGGCGGAGAAGCCCTTCTCCCTTTCCATAAGCAAAGAATGCCAGTTTATAGACTCTTCATACTCAAACATTTCTTCCTTTCATGTCCTCGATCTAGTAGAGTTATCATGTTCTCCTTTCACCTTCTCAATTTGGTGGAGTAGTTAAGCCCTCCTTTCACTGCCTCGATCCAACGAAGTCACTGTATCCTCCTTTCACCTCATTAATCAGATGGAGTCATTAATGATCTTTGGCCTTCAAAGTCTTTATGTCACCAAACTTCTCTCAAGAAACACACCAATATAACTGGAGGACCTTAGGTGCAGGTTGACTAGAGTAATAATATGAAGACACCAGGTATTGATTGAGGTGCTTAGTTTATAGGAATAATGTTAGGTTGAATTTTAATTTAAGGTATTAAAAAATTTGGTCATAATTTATGTATTTCATAATAACTCCAAGAAAAATAAATCATAAACTCTAAGAACAACCTAACCAACCTATTGACATGATCCTCACTTAATAAAGAAAAGAAGGATGAGAGTTATCTTCAATTCTAAAATTTAATTCTCTAAGTTTGTCATTTATTGATTTAATTTCACTTCAAGTTCAAGGGTTGCATTCCTAGCCTGAATGTTATCTGAATCATTCAAAATTTTTAAACAAAATTAATTAAAGGAATTAATTCTTCTATATATAGCTTATCAAATTCCAAATTATTTATTATTATGCAGCATTCACCATCCTTTGGCCTAATGTCTATAAAAACTTTAGATTTAGTCTAAACATACTTAATAACCCATAAGGTTTCTTTGTGTTGTGCTGCTTCCTTGGACCATTTTTATTTCATCAAACCATGCATAATTAACTTTTGATAAATTTATGATACAAATCAAAAGGTATTTTTACTATCTCATTCATAATAGAACTACCTTTTGATATATATATATATATATATATATATAAATTTCTGTGTGTGTGTGTGTGCTAGCACGCATAAGTATGTATAGCTACATACACATAGTTTTTAATTTGCACAAAGACATATTAAGTTAGAAGCTGTAAGTGATAGGAAATGTGTACGTCTAACCTCAACATTTCTGCTGATGACATGGAAAATGTCACAAAATATTTTTGAAGGTCTTAAAGAAGGTTGCTTGATTATTTTTCAATGAATGAGACATAAATTTAGATGGCCCTAGCTCTTCTTTAAAGATGGGTACTTCTTTGATTCCCTCTATCATCTCAAGGCCAAATCCTCTATTGATTTTGAATAATAAGACCTCCTCATGTAAGCTTTCCACCACCTTTTGGTAGCATTCTATTGATAAGAGCAATTTTTTCTAATGATAACTACATGTCTATCAGTTGAGAACTTCACAACATCACAGCAATGTGTTAGGCTGATACAATTGTAGTAAAAGTGTTATAGTAGGGTAGTTAATAATCATGTTATCATTGTTAGGGTGTTAGGCTTAATAAAGTTGGTTATGGAAATGCTTTCATAATTATTTCCCACCTAATTGGAAACATAATTTTTTACTTTATTTTTTTGTGCCCACTAAGAATCATATAGAAGACCATCTATATCTAAAGACCTAGAAATTTTTTATTTTTATTATTTTTTATATATTTTTTTTCCAATCAAAATGTCTTTATTAATGAGTATGTTGCCAACTTGATAATTAAATCTCAAGATAATGATCACCATAATGTCATTATAAGGGTTCCCATTTATTTGTTACCCCCTTGATAAAAGTGAAAGGGAATAATTTTGTGATAGAATATCTAAAGATTGTCATTGAGTTTATCTCCCCTAATAAAAACTATTTTACGCTTGCATGCTTCAAACTCTTGACCTTAACCCTCCCATGATGAGTGGGGCTAGCTTGATAAAGTGTATTGTCTTACTAAGTCATGGTTCATTTCATGATTCTTATATTAGTTCCTTCTTTGATCTACTCCTAAGCTTCATCAAGATGAACTCATTAAGTTTTCCACCATTAATGAACACTTTAAAAGGTTTTAGAGGTGTGGATAATATTTATATCATGGATGAGATCCTTATAGAAGGCTTGATATTTTGTGTTGTCCCTAGTATGGGTTTCTTCATTCATTAATGTCTACTACTAAAAAATTTCTTGATCATAGATTGCCTTTAGTTAGCTATCAACATCATATGTGGTGATGGACAGATATTGATAGTGCATGGGTGATAATACTTTCCTTCTTACAAGCAAAAATCTTCTTTCACCTTAATCTTGGATTTTAAGGTGAACATCCCATAACTAGGGTCGATGGTAGATAAGTTATTATGGATGTAAAGGTAAGACCTTTTAGTTGACCTATGGTTGTTGGTAGGGAAAAAGATAATGATATGAAGGTATTCCCACATGTATAAGATATCATAAGACGAGATAAAGGAAATAAACCTAAAGTGATAGGATTAACAGAACACATGAAATTTTGAGTTAAAATGTTCACGAGAAAATCATAGCAATTAAAAATTAAATTAAAGGAGTGTGCTTTACTCTATCTCCCAAAACAATTATACTCCCTAAGGTTAACTATGCTCGAATACAGCTCCAAGTGAAACTCTCAATAAGTAAGATATGTCTTTATCTTGATTTTATTTGGTTAATTATAAAAGGAAAAAAATTATGATTAAGGGACTATTGACTTGATAGAACAAATTCTATTTAAATATTAAAATATTTATTGGAAAGATGGTAAATCATTGTGATCATGCAAGATTGTCATTTTTCAAATAAATAGGATATATGTTCAACATGATTGAATTTCTAAGGACTCAATAAAGGAGTATGATGGGCTCAAAAGGGTAGTGGGTAAAGAATATGATGTCTGGAAAAAGGATGGAAATATTCTTTGCCAATATTTTTTTGGATCCCTCATCCTCATGCATAAAATCATTTAGTTAAGAAGGTGGTTAACCCAACTCAATCACGAGACATTCTATTAACAACCATGAATTGCATTGTCTAGCATTATCCTTAAGTTTTATAACTAAGAAAGAAAAATATAAAGTCCCTAGATAGATAAAGTCTAAAATCGTAAATTTGAAAGGCCAAAGGGAGAGATTACACATTTCGCAATATGAAGTCCAAGCATAATGCAAAACGTCAGCGGTACTGAGCAGTATCGAGTAGGATGTGACGTGGTGCATTCTGGTTGGTCTCTGGACAGCGTTCGGCATTTGCTCAGAATAACTTCACCCAGATGTGAAGGACTTATAATATCTAATTGTGTTGGGAGTTGTCTTCAAAATGAAGTGAATGAAATAGCTCAATTAATCTAATTTGCCTTTAAGTTTTTGACAGTCTGGAGTATGATTTCCCTGAAATGTTAGTATACACAAGCAACATAAGCACAATTTTTCCAATATGTGTTAGGAGAAACAATAATCAATACAATAATATTTTGGTATGATACAACAACTCACATGTTAGGTGTGATTAAAAAATAAGTTGCAACACTAATTACTTTTTTAATTATGTTAGGTGTGATTAAAACTTTCCATGTTAGGAGAAGACCGACCCAAAAGTAATTGACCAATTATGATTAACCAAAAATTTGCTTTAAATTGACATTTAATACTATGTTGATATATTGATAATATTGGATGATTATGTTTACCTAGAGAAATCACCTTGATGGCAAAGACTATTTTAACCTTGTAATTGAGTTCTTTATCTGAGCATTTGTTGATAGCTCAAAAGGTGTTTCACAAATTTAGATTTTCTAAATCATTCAAAGGTTTTATTTACTTCAAAATAGATATGGAACAAGCCTATGACAGTATGGCTTGGACCACTCTAAAGAAAGTTTTAAATTACTTTGGCTTTCTTTTGAAGTTTTCAAGGCTTATAATGGAATGTGTGAAAGATCCCAGGTTTTCGATTTTGATCAATGGCAATTCGTCCAACTGGATTAAAGCTAGTAGTGGGTTTCAGCAAGGTTGTCCCTTATCCATGTTCTTATTTACTTTATGCTCTCAATTGTTATCAAATTCTTTGATTCAAAAAGGTGATGAAGTTGGCATTAAAGTTTGTCCAAATACTACAAGGATCTCTCATTTTATTTATGCAAATGATATATTGATTTTTGTTGAAGCTAATACCAAAGTAATGAAGAAGATAAGGAATACTTTGTTGGACTTTTGTAGTTGGTCGGGCCAAATGTTACTACAAAAAATCTATCATGCTTTTGGGAAAGCTGTGAAAAGGAGGAGGAGAAAAATTTTATCTCGTTTGATGGGGTTTAAAACTTTTAAAGAGATGAACTATTTGGGTGTGAAGATTTCTTTGAGGAGGTTAGTGGGTGCTGATTTTTAGTATATTCTTGATAAATCTATTGGGAAACTTAATGCTTGGGGGAACTAATTTATTTCATTAGCTGGAAGATTTACTCTCCTTAAAGTGGTTATTCTCTTGCTTCATGCTTTTCATTATACTCACTCTCTTATTCCTAAAGGAATGATGGCTGAATTTGACGAGATGTGTAGGGATTTTATTTAGCATAAGCGGGTTGGGAAGAAGGGCCTTCACTATGTGAGCTGGAATGTGTTGTGTAAGCCGATCAAGCTGGGTGTCCATTGGTTTCATTCTTGTGTAAGCAAGGTGGGGTCTTTAAGGGTGAAATTGTCATGGAAGTTCATTAATGAGACGGACTCTTTGTTAAACAAGACTCTGGAAGCGAGGTATGGGTCTTGGAGTTGGGATTCTAAAGTGATTTTGAATGGTGCTAAAGCTCTTCTTCCCACTATTAGATGGAAGATTGTAGTAGGTGACTCTATTAATGTATTCAAGGATGTTTGGATATTGGATAAGTGTTTTAACAAATAGCCTACATTATTTACAATCATAGAAAGCAATGATATGACTATGGATAAATTCATTGTGGATGGAGAATGGAATAAGGAGGAACTAGAGAAGTATTTTGGGGAGGAATTGATTATGTTGATTTGTCAAGTGCAAGTTTCTCCAGAATTGGTTAAAAATATAGTGGAACTTATAAATCAAAGCATAGGAAAAACTATTTTTGCTCTAGCAATTGAGTCCTCAGTGCATCATCCGATTGATAATCAGTATTGGAAATGGATTAAGAAGGTAAATCTTAGTCCATGTGTTGAAGTTTTCTGGTGGCGAATGTATCATAATGTGATTCCTTCCTTCCAGTTCATGGTGCATAGAAGGTTAAGAGATGGAAATTCATATCTTAGAGGGTGTATGGCGACGGAAGACTATGAACATGTGGCAGTTAAGTGCTTGAAGCCGATTCAGGTAATTCAAAATTTGAACAGTTGGGGATTCTGTATTCCATCTTTTACTCATTTCATGATTGTTGCATATGGTTGGTGAGTTGTGCGTCCAAGAATAGATTTTTGGTTAGCCTCTATTCTTATGTTGTATATATATGCTGGAAATCTAGGAGTAAAGGTGTTTATGCTGGCAAGGATGAAAGTAGTTTGATTATTGCAGCAAATTCTGTTAGTTTTGCTTCATTCTCATCTTCTGCCGAATGTGGTATGTTAAAGTCGGGTATCTAGGGTGCTAATTAGCCGGATCGGTTGTTCAAAAAATGTTGGCACCCTCTTCCTCCCGACTAAATTAAAGTAAATGTAGATGCTTCCTTACTACCATCATATAAGGCTAGTGTAGGGGGTGTATTTTGTGATCACAAAGGAAGGTTTTTATTGGCATTTGGATTCAGTGATTTACATTGGGATATATATCAGTTGGAGATGTAAGCTATTCATTCCTTGGAATTAGTTATGAAAGAATGGATGTTAGGGATTATAATTGAAGGGGATAATGTTAATGCCATCAGGTTTCTTCAGGATGGTTTAAAGACGACGAATGGTAATAAGGCCGACATTGAGATGGAAGAAGTTGCCATTCTTAATGATTTTCATCATGTCATTTTTAATTGTGTATATAGGGAACATAATAAGTTAGTTCATGTTTGTGCTAACCTTTCTCTTATAGTAGTTTTCTTTGGGATGATATTAGTATGAATAATATTCCTCCTCAATTTCTTCAGTTGTTAAAGGAGGAATTTGATTGTATTGGTGGCTTGTATTAGGCCTTTCTTTTTTTATTGCTAATACTATTTGCATCTTTCAAAAAAACCTTGTAATTGAGTTTGAGCATATGTATTCTGCCAATTCATCATAGCCAGCCACTTTTAAGTGTTTAATAGCACAACATAATAAATAATATTGATAAGAAACAAATTAAATATTATTACATTAAAAGACTTAATTTTAAGAATAATACATTAATAAAAAACCCCAATAATTAAATTATAACAGATAGGACAAAGATCGGGGTTTTTGGACGGGTTTTTAGAGAGAGAAGCAGCAGGTTTCTAGAGAGAGAATTCTCGCGGGAATTGTTCATTTGATTCCCTTTCTTTGTTTTCGATCGTCTTCTTCGTTTGAATTTTTTTTTTTGGAGATACGATCGTCCTTCGGTTCTTCAGGTCTGGTCCTCGGCCCAGATGTTTCGTTTCTTTTCTTGCTGTTTCTTTTGGCTTCTTTGGTGGTTGGCTTGTTTCTGATGGGGTTATGGTGAAATCGACATCAGCATCGAATTCTCCCTATAATATCAATACCAGAGCGAAGACTGGTAGAAATTCTTCTGTGAAGACCGATTCTAAGCAGAATAAATGTTCTGTGATTCCAGAATTTGATCTTCTTGGTGAGGATCATGATATCGTCGATGTATTAGAAGAAGGCTAAATTTACTCTGGCCCTGGTTTCGGTATGGATTCCGACTTGATTCTAAAGGACATTACATTTCTGGAACGATTGAACCCTTTGGAAGAACAAGGTAGGGCTTGGATTGAGGTGATGGAGAAGGTTTTAGTCCAAGAAGGTCATTCTGGTTGGATTAAACCATCTTCTAATTTGGTTTCTAGTTCTGATGGCCATGCTAAGACAGAAGCTAGGAAATCTTTTGCTTATATTCTGGGAAAATCTAGATTCACCCCTGTTTCAATCGGTTGAGACAAAGGATTTTTCTGATGATGGGGTTACCTTGAAGCCTTATGAAGATGAGGTGTTGTCGAATATGAAGAAATTGGAATTTGCACTGGTAGGGAAGATTCTGGGAATGAAGCTTTCTTTCTCTTTTATCTCTTCAGAACTTAAGAAGATGTGGACTAGATTTGGTGGCTTTGAGTTTATTCTAGTTGGTGTGGACTCTTTTATCTGCATTTTTGCCTCAAATACTGCTAGAGATTTAGTTTTAAATGGAGGTCCTTGGAGCATAGCTGGCAGGTTAATTGGACTTAATAGATGGACCTCTTCTTTTGATCCGAATTTTATAGAAAGTTTTTTTGTTCCGGTTTGGGTTAGACTTCCCAATCTCCCTTTGATATATTGGGATAGTAAAAATATAATTAGAATAGCCGCATTGATGGGGAGACCGATCTGGCTAGATGATTTTGCCAATACATGGGGTAACAGCAACTATGCTAGAGTATGTGTTAATTTAGATCTCAGCAAACAACTTCCTAAAGGCATTTAGATCCAAGGAATTAATGGTAAATTTTTTCAACCTTGTGAATTTGAGGAAATCCCAATTCTTTAATTTGAATGTGGGAAAATTGGACATACTAAGGATGTATGTCCTGATCATCATGCTCCTGTAGTTCATTGTTCAATCACTAGCCAAGAAATGCAGCCAGCGCAGGACAATTTTGAAATGCCTAAAGAATCTGTTTTGAAACCTGATGGGTTATCTGGTGAGACAGATTCTTTACCTTGGGTGGTAGTTCAGAGGAAGCAGAAACCTTTTGTCAAAAAAAAAATACAACCAAGACTGCTCCTGTTAGAAAGAATGATGTTAAGAATGTTGTCCAGCAATGGAGAGTGAAGGGATCAGAATTTTCTATTGGTGAGAATAGCGGAGGGAAAGTTCTTTTGAAAAGACCATCAATCGATTTCTTATCCATAAATAACCAACATCAGGTTGGTATCGTCTTTAAGGAACCTTTGGTTGAAACGAATTCTTTATTGATTCAATCTTCCGGTGCTTTAAAGGGAAAAGAAATTCAATCAGATTTTTTAGAATATGTACAATCTGAAAATGCTAAACATGAGTTTGATTTAATGTTTCTGTTTGATAAGGATAATAAGGTTATTGGAGGGGACTCTTCGCCTCTTATATTAACAAAATGAATCCAATTATTGTCTGGAATTGTCGTGGGGCTAAGAAACGATCCACGACAAACTATGTCCATCATCTTCTTGATGTGCATAGACCTTCATTTGTTGTGCTTGTTGAAACTAAAGTGGAAGGATTTGACAAAAGCGAAGTTAATAAGATGTTTAGGAAACATTGGGATTTTCACTGTCTTGCTTTGAAAGGAAGATCTGGAGGTATTATGATTTTTTGGAATGCCAAAAGCTTTTCTTTTCAGGTTGTTCAGGAGATGGAACAATGCATTTTAGGAAATTTATCGAATAACAGAGGAATTTCATTTTGTCTAGCAACAGTTTATGCAAGCTCCTCTATTGCAGGGAGGAGAAATTTATGGAATTTTATTCAGCAATACGAAAATAAGGATGTGCCATTGATTGTTGGAGGGGAATTCAATTGTGTGTTAAATCAAGGGGACAAGAAAGGTGGTAAGCCTTTTATTTTTAATGATGCGGCTCAAGATCTTTGGGATTGTATGGTTAGCTGTGATTTACATGAGACTAAGTTTGTGGGTCCTAAATTTACATGGACTAATAATAAAGAAGGTGCTAGCAAAATTTGGGTGAGACTTGATAGATTTTTAATCAACTCTGCTTCTCTTCAAATTCTGCCTAATAATGTTACTCATCATCTGGCTAGAGTGGCTTCGGACCACTCCCCTATATTACTGCATTTATTTGAAAAATCTGCCCAGTTGAAGCCGTTCATTAGATTTGAAGACACTAGGTTATCGTATCATCAATCTAGGAGAATTATCATGGCTAAATGGCGAGGGAATGGTACGAGCTCTGCTGCGGAGGCTTTAACATACAAGTGTAAGAGAACTCTTAAATCTCTATTTTTCTAAAGTAAAAATAAACTCATGGAGCTGAATGATAGCAAAATACAACTGGAACATGATCTGTTTAATCTTTAGATTTTGGATTGTTCGCCTTCAGGCCTCAATCAAGTGCAGATCTTTGAATTGAAGAAGAAAAGCTACTTTGCTTCAATCGTTATTGGCTAGAATCAATACCTGGTGGGTTCAAAGAGCAAAATGTCAGTGGATTAATGAGGGTAATAGGAATTCTTCTTTTTTCCAATCGACTGCTTCTTGTCGAAGGAATACTAATAGGATTTCCTTTTTAAAGAATCGGGAAGGTCAAATGCTAGATAAAGAGGAAGATATTACAGCTGAATTGGTTCAGTTTTTTAGTAATAAATGGGCTAGCAAGCCTGTTTCACTGGAATTTTGGCCAGCTCTGAAGGGACTCCAGGATGATAAACAAATTCAGAGTTTGAATCAGAGAGTTACTAAAGAGGAGGTGGTTAGAGCTATTTTTAGTCTCCCTGCTAACAAATCTCCAGGTATGGATGGTATCACTGCTAGCTTCCTTAAACATTTCAGGGATGTTGTGGGGAAGGATGTTGTGGAAGCCATTCTAGAAATCTTTGATTATGGGGTTATGCTGCAGGAGTCGAAGGACAAACTTGTGACTCTAATTCCTAAAACTTTGAATGTCGATTGCCCTTCTAAATTCAGACCGATTAGTTTATGCCTGACGATTTACAAGGTGGTTGTGAATGTTCTTTTGGAAAGGATCAAGCCGTTACTTTCAAGCTTAATTGGTGAGCAGCATGCGGCATTTGTTCCAGGTACATCTCTTTCTGGCCATTGTTTGATCGTGCAAGAAATTATGGAAAAATTCAGAAGATCTAAATCGAAGGAAGGATTGTGCTCTATTAAGATTGACATGGAGCAGGCTTATGATAGCATGAGCTAGGACTCTTTGGCTAAAACTATGCAGCTCCTTAAAATTCCTTCTAAATTTACTGGTTGGGTATTGCTTTGTGTTTCGAATCCTCGTTTTTCACTCTCTATCAATGGGAAGAGAACATATTGGATCCAAGGGAGTAGGGGATTTAGACAAGGCTGCCCCCTTTCACCTTACCTTTTCATCTTATGCTCTGATTTGTTATCTAAAGCTATAGATCAATTTCGGGGAGATGAGATTGGCATATCTCTTAGTCGGCCAGGGACTAGAATTAGTCACTTACTCTGTGCAGATGATATTATTCTCTTCTCTAGAGCAACTCATGGCCATTTAAGAAAATTGAAGGAAATTACTAATATGTATTGTTCTTGGACTGGGCAAAGAATAAATACATCTAAATCTATGATCATGTTTTGCATGAGTACCCCTCGCTGGAAGCAGTATAGTTACTCAAAGTTTATGGGCATGAAGAGAGTTGATACATTTGATTATTTGGGTATTAAATGTTCTCTTTCTAGAACTAAAGCTTCGGATTTCAACAAAGTGATTTCTAAAGTCACTGGTTTAGTTGATGCTTGGCGTTCTAAGAAGTTATCATTTCCAAGAAGAATTACTCTCATTAAATCTACCCTTTCTTATTTAATTAACTACCACTTGGCTCGCACTAAGGTTCTTATTGCTGTGTTAGAGAAGATTGAGAAACTGTGTCGTTCCTTCTTATGGCAGTTTTCTGCTGATCATAGAAGCATTCACTACGTGGGTTGGAAGAAGGTTTGTTTGCCTTATGACCAAGGTGGGCTGGGGATCAACTCATTCCGTCGATGGAGTGGCCCTTTACAGGAAAGGTTAGCATGGGATTTTTTACATAATCCTTCTAATATGCATAATGCTTTCCTTCGTTCTGTGTATGGTAATTCTCTGGATGCTGTAATCCCGTGTGCTGGGAGTTCGTGGAAGATACTGCAGGAGGGCTGGAAAGCCCTTAAATCTGCTATTAGATGGAAAATTGGAACGGGATCGTCAGTATGTATTTTAAAGGACGTATGGATTCTACACACTAGTTTATTGTCTTGGCCTACATTCTTTAACATTTCAATTAATGAGGATGATAAAGTTCATGAATTAATACTGGATGGTTGCTGGAATGAAGAGCTGCTCTTGGAGTTGTTTGGTCCAATCCTTGCTGCCGAGATTAAAAGAGTTAGAATTTATCAGGATTTGGAATTAAACAAACCGGAATTGATCCTCTCCACAGTTTCATGCCATGTTACTGAACAAGTCTTTCGTTCCCAGTTTTGTATGGTGGATGAGAGGTTTAATTGGCTCCAGAAGGTGAGATTGCACCCGAGGGAATTCGTGTTCTGGTGGAGAGTTATACATGATGCAATTCCAACTCAAGAATGGTTGGTTTGCCGAGGTTTAGAGGTTTCATATCAATGCATTTGGGGTTGTAATGCGAAGGAGGATATCTATCATATTATGTTCAACTGTAAGTTCTCTTTCGAGGTGTTTGAGGTTCTCAAACAGTGGGGCTTTCCTCTAACAAGTTATTTGGATCAGGGTAAGGCTATTGGTCTTAATCAGCAGAACTCAGAGCAATGTGTAATTGAATTCTCTGAAAAAGACTTGCTTTTCTTAAAATCTATCTATCTCATTTGGTTAAATAGAAATGCGAAGAAGCATAGTAAAAATTGGGCTACACCTTTAATGGTTGCAGCTAATATTATTGGAAACTTTACGGTGGTGAATCTTTCAATCTTTAAGAAGCAATGGGACACTAATCGGGTCTACCCGAATGATTGTAGTTGGTGTCCTCCCTCTTCGAATTGGTTGAAAGTCAACTTGGATGGAGCTTTTATGAAACCATACTCGGCTGGGGTGGGAATTATTGTCAGAGATTCAAATGGCAAGGTTTTGGTGGCTGCTGAAAACCAAGTTAGACATTGGGATGCAGCTTACATTGAGCTGCAAGCTATTGATCTTTTTAAAAAGGTGCTTAATGAGGAGATTTTGGGAGCTATAGGCATCATCATTGAAGGGGACAATAAATCAAACATGGCATGACTTTTGAGTGGAAGTGTAATGCTTTTGAGTTTGATCTTTCTTTTGTTAAAGATTTTAATCATGTAATATTTAATTTCATGCATAGAAGATTTAATAGAGCTGCTGATTTTTGTGCTAAACTTGCTTTGTATTCCTCTTTTTTGTGGCGGGAAGAGCAAGATTTTAGTTCTTTTCCTGATTTTGTTAATATCCTTAAGGAGGATGCCTTTAAACCGCCTTAGGGAAGTCTTTGTATTCTTTTCTTGGATTTAATAAATGCCTTTATGGCTTTGTTAAAAAAAAATAAAAAAATTATAACAATCGAATGGTAAACTTATGCATCTCCATAATGAAAAACGTCTACAGGGTTTTCCGGCAGCTACAGACGTCCTCCAATCCGCGCTCTACAAATGGGCCGGTGACGCTAACTCCTTTGATCCTCATACAACAGACCCTTTTATCGAAGTCATCTGCTCGCCAAACAACCCCGACGGCCGCCTGAACACCTCCGTCTTCAAACAAATAACGAATAATATCCACGACCTCGCCTACTACTGGCCCCAATACACGCCAATCACAAACGCGGCTGATCACAATATAATGCTCTTCAGCGTCTCCAAGAGCACCGGCCATGCCGGGAGCCGGCTGGGCTGGGCGCTGGTGAAAGATAAGGAGGTGGCGAGGAGAATGGTCCAGTTCGTGGAACTTGGAACCATCGGCGTATCGAAGGACTCTCAGCTTCGCGCGGCCACGATTTTGAGGGCGGTGGCGGATGGCTACGAAGAGGGCGGCGGTTACAAACTTTTCCATTTTGTAAGGAAGGTGATGACAGAACGGTGGAACCGGCTTCGACAAGTTGTCACGGCGAATGGCGCGTTCAGCTTGGTGGAGTACCCGCCCCCAGCTTATTGTGGCTTTATGGGAGAGGAGACCTCTCATTTGCCTGGTACGTCCTTAAATTTAGTTTTTTGTTTTTTTGGGTGGATTATATATTTTTTTTTTTTTTTTTTTTTTTTTGGGAAAATTAGGGGCAAAAGCCCATGTATTAAATCATCAGGAATTACAAACTAAGAAGAAAACCAAGAAAGTAACAAGTATAGAATCAGCCACCCCCCCCAAAAAAAAATAAAAAAAAAAGAAAATACATTGCGCTTGCACATTCTTAACCTCAAGGATAGCATTAGAAATGTAATTAGAGGAGCTCCAATTCTTCCCACGGATAAAATCTTTAAGCACTCTCAAACAATTGTAGGAGGAGGCTATAGGGCTGGCATGGGAAGGCCTATCAAAGGACCAAAGGGTTGCCTCCCAGAAACAATCCAAATTAGTCCAAAAATCTTTGAACATAAATTTAGAGAAAGGTCTTTTGACATGAGAGGTCAAAAGGATCAAGGGAGAATGATCAGAACCAGAAGGGGGGTCAATCTTATAGTAAGCAGCTAGGAATAAATCCAGAAATTTCATATTCACCAAAATTCTATCAAGTTTAATGTGTATGGGGTTGTCCAATCTTTGGTTAAACCAGGTGAAAAAAAGTCCCACATAAGCAAGATCTTGTAAGCCAGCATAAAAAAAAATTGTTAATCTCCCGTCTCCCCGCAGGTGGAGAAGTCCCACCAGCTTTTTCACAATCAAATCTATAACAGTTAAAGTCACCTTGAATAATCCATGGATGATTCATCCCGGCAGACAACTCAAGCAGCTTTTCCCATAAAATTTTTCTGTCTTCTGCCTGATTTGCAGCATAAATAATCAAAATTTGGCAAGGAGGAAGAGAGCCCGCATTCAACAGGCCATGAATGATTTGGGAGGAAGTGAAAGACGGAGTAAAAGAGACCTGGGAAGAGTCCCATTTCACCCAGATCCTACCAGGTGCCGACCAATAAAAATTGTCACAACTCATTTCATTATCAAACAAAACATGGGAACGAGAGAACCACGGGCCAGCAGCGTTGTTGGGATGGATTTTGGCTTCTAAGATGCAGAGAAGCTTAAGGTTGTAGGCTAAGATGAGGTCTTTGCACATCTTGGTCTTGGAGGGATTATTAAACCCTCGATCGTTCCAAGCAGCTAAAGGGGGAAAGGTCATGGCTACTTGGGTGGCATGGCCTTCTTGGTCGTTTTGCCTTTTGGTTTTTTGGTAGGGGGTTTATTTTTGCTGGAAGCATTTTTGGAGGAAGGAGTAGAGGGTTTAGAACCAGAAGTTAAAGGAGGAGGGTCGTCGGGCTGAGAGGGGAAAGAACCTTCTCCCTCAACAGTGTCTCCCTCAGAAATAACAAGGTTATCAGATTGTAACGAAGCGACGCTGTTAGCAAGGATGAATTGGGAAGGGAGCAAGGATTTAGGAATAGCTGGGATATAAGAGGTTTCTTCATTAGGTAGATTTAGATTAGGTAAGGTCGTGTCTTTAACATCATAGTTAACAGCAACCAAAGCCTCGGAAGCAATTTCGGGATGGACTAGAATAGGCTTAGACGGTATCGAATCGGTAGGAGGATTAACAGCCGGAGGAGGATTAGGGGGAGAGAGAACAGATGAAGTACCTGGGAGACGTGGGTCGGAAGAGGGTAATCTCACGGTAGGTTTTTTACTTTTACTCCGAGCATGAAAAGGAGGGCGAGGAGGAAGTGCAAGTTTTGGTGACGGATTGGACGGGCAAAGAGCAAAAGGGTGAATGAGAGAACCACATCCCTCGCACCTGGTAGGTTTTCAATCATACACGACTTTGAGAGTAAAGTCTTCCCCATCAATATCCAATGGAATTTCTTCTGTCATCTCAGATTTTTTATCAATTTGAACACAGATTCTTGCGAAAGTAAGTCTAGTTCGCTAAGCAGTTAAAGAGTCGACATATAAAGGAACTCCAATGTAACTAGAAATTTTGGAGATACCTTTCGGAGTCCAGAGAGCAAGAGGAAGATCGAGAACCTTAAGCTTGAACTTCGAAGACCATTGTTGAAGAATGAACGGCTTACCGAGGAGGAACCAGGGGCCACCGGTGCGAACCATATCAAAAGCATCCACATAAGTGAACTTCAGGAGAAAGAAGTCATCGGGGAGAGAAAGAAGGGAAAAAGAGCCTTTAAGCTTCCAGGCTTTGTTCATAGCTGCTAAGAGACGCTCATAATACGGGCGTTGTCCGATGGAGTAGCCCACCAGAGAAAGGTGCCACATGGATTTGCCCTCCGAAAGATCATCAGACTTGAAAGAAAGCTTCTTTGTCGGGGAGACGAAAGACATCGGGAACTCGTCAGAGGAGGACAGAGAAGCAGAGAGATTACTGGCGTAAGTGACAGGAGGTTGGAGAGGAGGAGGAGCTCCAAGAACAAAGGAGCCCAAAAGAGGGGGAAAATCATGTGGATCGAGGGCCATCCCGGACAGATGGCCGGAGAACAGGAGTAGGGGGAACACAAAGCCGCCAAGAAAACGAAACCCTAGCAGACGAAACCTCCACGCCTCCGGACCTGCAATACTCGAGAGTTGGGTGGATTTTATAAATATACAAGATTTTAAAATATTTATATTTTAAGTTCTTATTTGTATACTAATTTAATTAAATTAAAACATATATACAAAATTTATATAAATAAGATTTTTTATATTATTCAAATGTTTCAATATTATATAAATAAATATAAAGTTTTAAATTTTATGCATGTAAATATATAAAAACTATGTGGTATATATGTGAATTTTTTTATTATTTTTAATGTTAAATAGTTTTTAATATTTTAATTTTGGGTTAACTATATATTTTTGGAAAAGTAGGCTAATTATAAAAAATTGAGTTTAATATTTTAATGAATTATAGTTGAACCCCTCTCTCTCTCTCTCAAAATCAAACATCTTAATAAGAAAAGATTTGCAATAATAAGGTGATATTTATTTGGACATAAATATATTATGAATGTTTCATTTGGAATAATTTTCTTAATGTTTTCTAAAACATTTTATTTTTAAATTGTTTAAATTAAAAATTTTTATATAAAAAATAGTTTTAGACAGTAAGAAGAAAGCCATTCCATATATATGAATCCTAAGTATATAGAAGTTTTCCGGCACCTTGGTGATTTAAATTCTATCTTTTGCCTTCAGCTTTCGCATGGCTGAAGTACGAAGGAAATCTTGACATGGAGGACACCGCGAACTTCCTGAGGACAGAACACAAGATGTTGACTCGGAGCGGGAAGCATTTTGGGACGGACAGCAAGTATGCAAGGATCAGCTTGCTGGAACGCGAGGAGACGTTCAATATCTTCATTGACCGGATGTCTTCAATCTTCTAATTATTATTTTGCTATTCACTGAAATAAATTCCGATTGTTTGAGTTTTGTTTGAATCTATTAATATTTTTTTTTAATGAATCTATTAATATATAAGTAAACTATTATTGCCACTTTTCTGGTATTTCTAAGATTTTAATTTATTTATTTGATAACATTTTAATTTAATTAAGTGATATAAAATATATATCTTATAGACTTTTTCTAAGAAAAAGTAAATTACTATTCAGTTTCTTTGGAATTGTTAAATCATAGAGTAAGCTCGAAACAGCATGAGAAATAATAGACATGATCCAACATGAAGCCCTAAATGAGCCCAAATGATTAAATTAGATAAAAGCAGCATGATCCTGGTTGCAGTGGATATGGATAGCAAACATGTATGTCATTCAAATACATATATAAACTTTTATTTGGGACGGTTTTCTTACTATTTTGTAGAATTGATGTAGAGAACATAGTATTTTAAAACTATTATAGAGAGCAGTTTCCCAACTTAAATTTTTTTTGAAGAAGCAAAAAAGATGAGGTCAAATAAAAATTTGTTGTAATCAGAGAGCACGTCCTTGTGTTTTGATAAAGACAAATATTATTGGATGTTTATTTATTTTCTTCTACTTTATGCATTTATATATTTTTCATATGCACTACTAACATTTCATCTTAAACATACACAAAGCACAATCAAAAGAATCAAAGCTCAAGAAAGTGTATGCAAGTCAATTTACCTCAAAGAGCCTGTAATTTTTATATTTTTGTAGTCAATATTTGTAATAGGTGTATGATGAGTTAGCAACCGTGCGCACATACAAGGGCGGTGTAATTAAATATTTAAATTTTTTGAAGATCTTATTGGACGAACTTGATCGTATCATCCGATATGTGCAATATGAAATTAATTAAAATATTTAATTCAATGAGATTAATTTGTAAAAAGCTATAACTAATCATATTGTATTTTCACAACATTATATAAGATGATTAGCTATATTTGGTGTCCCCGCCACGACTTTAACGAGGCAATAATTCAATGTTTGAAAATTATTTTAATCGTATTGTATGATGTTTAGAAATCTTACCTAATTTAATCTCTATGATTAAACAATCAAATCAAAATTAATTAAGATTGATGATCATATGGTACGATCAATAAACTGATCTTCTGGATGATAACTAATAGTCTCGGGGTTCGTCCTGTACGAACTACTATTCAATTGAACTAATTATATTATATGATCTTAGATCGTATAGTAGAGGACTCGTATAGTACGAACATAAGTAGCAGAGTTGAAAACTTTAGGATTTTTATATGCCCCTATATAAACTTTTATTATAGCTTTGAAGGAGTTTTTTGGCATACAGAAGTTTGTTTCTTTTGTGAGAGTGTTTGAAGACAAAGCATTGAGCAAAGGAGACAAATGATGAGGTTGTGTGAGAGGGAGAAGTGCCTTGTGGGATTTAAGGGATTGTAAGAGGGGTTTCACATGATTGCTCCGGCCAGATTGCTCCTAAGTTCTTCCAGGTGTGTCGACGTTTGTCTTCATAAAAGCTTTGTAAGGAAGCCTTTGGTGTCAAAGGCCATCAACTACTTTGCCGCTGATGGGGGTGAAAACATATGTTGGATTAAAAAGATACTTAAGGCTCTATCCCTCCTAAACAATATTTAAGTTTTCTTTGATATAAATTAACAAACTCCGCTTAATATACACATGCATACGTGTTGAATCAAGTAATAAAATGATATAGTAGAGCGTCAAACCCACGAGTAAGTATGCTTTTTAGTAATCAACTACTACTATTTACTTTAATTGTAAAATTATCCTTTTTAAATTAAAATGTTTATTGTCGAGATTCAATCACTGAATAAAAATAGTTAAATAATGAATTTAATATATAAATAAATATTTTGGATTGATAAATATAAATTATATATCTTTCCTAATGAAATTTTTTACTGTAATGTGATTTAGAGCATATGCATCCCTAGATCATTATCGAGCTTGTAGGGGTGAAAAGGATGTTAGCTAACCTCCTACAATTATATCATCTCCTTAAGAACTTATTATATTTTAAATCCTATGTCTAGGTATGCAAACATATTATTTTAATATTTATGGTTATTTTTGCTTATCTTATTGAGGCTATACATCACACCATATTTTAATTACACATATAGTCACTATGTGCATTAAATAAATAATTATATAATATTGAAAATATCCATTAACTTTATAACATAAGAATTTTTATTAGTACTTAATATGTTCTCTAAATCGTCATCCAAAACTAAGGAACTAGCTAGATATGGAAGAAAAGATAATCAAACTTAGTTCCATTAAAATCATAGAAGAATAAAGATACAGGAGAATTATATCGCTAGGAAGGTTCAATGTATATGCTCTACACTCCTTTAATATATGATTATAGTACTTTCCTAAATTCCCTTAGTTATCATGCTAAGAGGGATTTAGAAAAGTACTTTAAAATGTATTGAAATTAAACAAGTGACTGAACTCTCTTATAAATATAACATAATGCCTATTTATAGAAAAATACAAAGTAGGCAACTAGCACTGCAATGCTTAAAAGATTGATGCTGATGTGCCCACAAATGAACTAACGCCACTACACTACTACTTTAGCTCAATTGCTTATGTGGATCGGTTACTTATTATATAGTTTTGTTGTTTCACTGACATGTCGAGTCCTAATTGAAAACTAATAAATGCTACGTCGTGGCACAGCTAACTTTTAAATTTTGTGGCTTTAGAAGGATAATTTTGGTGCTGAGACGTTATAGATTTGATGCTGCTATGTTGGAAGACAGAGAGCATGATGATGCAAAGCTGACCATTTATACACTGCGACACTAACCAACAGAAAAGTTGGCACCGCAATGTCAATGTTGTGGTATATTTCACTAAAAAAATAATACATTATTAAAACTTATCAAAATCTCCTCAACTTAAACTCTTGCTTGTCCTCAAGAAAATAAAAATATTGCAATTCTAATTAAATGATTAACCAAAATAAAAACTAACAATTTAGAATTTTTTAAATATAGAATAATACATCACACTCCAGAAATAGTAAAACTGAACAAAATTATAATTTTAGTTTGAAAAAAAAATACTAATAATTACACTAATTAGCCATCCTTAATAATTCTTAATGTGAATTCATTGGTTATAAATTTAATTATTTATTTTTGAATTTTAAAGTAAATAATTTAGTTTAATGATTAGATATGTTAATAGTTAAAATTCAAACTTTTATTAGTTCACCATCATTTGTACTAAATTTCTTATTTTATCATTTATAAATTTAAGTATAAGATTGCATTAATTAGATTCTAAGTTTTTGATTGATACCAATTTTTATTGTACTCATCTTCTCGTTTTCTTCTATTTTAGAACTATTTTCTTAGTTCCTCTTTTTTTTATGAAGTAAATAGTTAATAATTTTGAATATCATTTTTTTTTTACTTTGGAACCTTTTACTTCTTAATGAATTTAATGTAAGGATTTAATAAGATTAGTAATTCCAAATTTAGATTGATTATGAATTTTAATTTTAATTTACTCATATCTAATATTTAATTCTTATTATTCATCTTTATTTCAAAAATTAATTAAATAAAGGTATAACCTATAATTTCAAATTAAAGCAATAACTTAAATGGTCCAAGAAAGTTAATTATTAGTTTTTCCACTCTATATAGTATATATAGTGTTCACTTGAACTATTATATAGATTTTTATTATTATCCTATTTTTTTTATAAATTTTAATTATCATTTTTACTAAGGTTAATTAAATAATCAATATATAAAAATTATAATGAACATAAGGGGAATTTCAATAAAATTTAAATAAAAGAAAAACAAATAATTAACACCACACCTACTTCATATAAATGATAAATGACGCATAAAATATATGTTAACATAACATAATATAACATAACACATGTTATAAGATAACTTGTGCACTTGGCACCATGCATAGAATAGTGGCTTCAAAAAGCCAAAATAATGAGTCATACTCCAACTACATATATCAATTACTCATATAAGTGCATTTTCATCTAAAAAATATGAAGCATAACCAAGATACAAACACACATCTTCTATTATTCCAAACTCAAGATTTCTTTATTCATCTAATCACATGGTTTTAATCTATGATCATTGATCTTGAAAATGTGAAACATTTTCTTATCTTGAATGCTAATGGCACCATTAAGATATATTTTAATAATGGAATACGGGATAGCCCATCCATATTTAATTTTTTCATGGCAAAACATCTTTTTGTAATTAAATAGTATAACATCTTAAACATGATGAAATTCATACTCTAAAACTTCACATTTATAATTTTCCTTTATTTCTTTCTTGTATTTTCATGTATCTTCATGAACTTCATCATTGAACTTATAAAAATTATTGATGATATCATAGCTCTTTATGTGGAGAAGAGAAAAGAAATCTTCATTTTCAAATGTTCTTCACTTTTAATTCTAGAGGAGCATTGTCTTTGCTTGGTTCTACCTATTGATTAAGTTGAATTTTTATAAAGAAGAATATAACACTATACCCAAGAATTATTAAGGATTGAGAATTAAACTTTTAACATACTATTTTTATAATTTTCAAGTGAAAGGAAGTTTTAAAATTTGATTTTTTTACCCACAAAGGCCCAGCTCAGTGATGCAACGCTCTCTCATATCTTAAGGTTTTTTTTTAAGTAAACTAATGATAATTAATAAAATTAACAATCCCCTACTTATCACACCTAAGCTATAAATTGGGTTACCTGCCTTAACTTTCTTAGTTTATAGTCTTTAGGAAAACTTAATAATAAACTAAATCAAATTCTAGGATGCCTCCCATACAACGCTAAGTTTATAGTCTTAAACTAGACTTTACTAGATTTTTTAATTTGGCTTGGGTATATTATTTCAAATCTTTAAATGGCTTTCATTAAGATCTTTTTCTATTTCTATCGGATTAACTTCTATATTACTAGGTAAAGATCCTGGAGGTCAACTACTGATTAAAATTGTAAGCTAACTTAATTGAGTTTTTAAATTTTTATTAGAAGCAACTTGATTTTATAATTGAGTCCCTAACTACATAACTACATCCTCCAATGCTAATTTTTTATTTCCAAATTGATTGCTTTGATTAAATCTTGGAGGATATGTAAGTTTAGGATTAACAGTAGGTTATTGAGAAGTGTTCCAATTTACTTCTAAATTAATCTACCATTATTCCATTGATTAATTCCACTAATATTATTTTACCAAATATAATTAGGATGGCTTTTCCAACCTAGATTATATGTATTTTAATATGAATTATTTTATCTTCCAATTATATTAATATTTTCAATCTCTTGCATATTATTATCTTCAATTGAATTTTGATCTCATGAGGACTGAATTTCATTTCCAAAATTTTCTTATATTATATTCAACTTCTTAGAAATTACTACAACTTATGTAGTTAAGATTGATAAAGCATCAGATCCATAAATTCTAGCTACTTTTTTAGGATTTATTCTAATAGGAGGCCACTAAAAATTATTAACAGTCATTTCATCTATTAATTCATAGGCTTCCTTAAATGGCTTAAACATTAATGATCCTCAAGTTACAATATCAATTGTGGCACGAAGAGAACATACTTATACATTATAAAATATTTGAATAATCAACCAATCAAGTAATGTATGATGTAGGCATTTTCTAAGCACCTCCTTAAATCTTTCCCAATATTTATAAATGGATTATCCTTCAAACCGAGTAAAAGACATTATGTCATTTTAAGTTTGGTAATTTTTGAAGGTAGAAAATACTTAACAAAAAACTTATGAACCAACTAATTCCAAATGGTTATAGAGTCCAGTGATAAAGAATTCAATTATATTTTAGCTTTATCTCTTAGAGAAAAAGGAAACAATCCAAGTCTAATAGCTTCATCACTTACATTATTGTACCTAAATGTTACATGAATTTCTAAGAAGCTCACTAAATGTAAATTGGGATCTTCTATAGGAGTTCCCCCAAATTAAGAGTTTTGAAATATTTGAATAATAACTAGTTTTAATTCAAAATTATTAGCTTAGATTGTAGGCATTTTTATGCTCTGATTAATTCTTTCTACTAATAAGTTTGCATAATCCTTAAGATATCTAAAATGATTTTTCTCTAACTCAGGTTCAACCATTTTCAAATACTTTTTATTTTTTAAAATTTAGAAAGGTTCTCTCAATTTTAGGATCAAATGATAAAATTTTCTTTTTATGGCTATAAAGCATGTAACCAAGAAAAAAAATAAAATATATAATTCATCATCAAAGAAAATAAAAAAAATGTAAATAGGTCTAACTACGTAATTAATTCAATAATATCATTAAAAGTTTATAAAAAAATAAAATACTTAGTAGGAAAAGTTGCCAAAAACTTGATGGGGGTGAAAAGGTATGGTGGAGTATAATTTTGAATTATAAAAATAAATGCTTTTGGCTCTATCTCCCCTAAAGAATGCTTAGAATTTCTTTGATATAAATTAACAAACCCCGCTTAATATATGCATGTATACGTATCAAATCAAATAATAAAGTTATAGAGTAGAAGTGTCGAGCCCATGAGGAAGCATACTTTTCGGCAATCAACTATTATTATTTAATCTAATTGCAAAATTATCCTACTTAAATAAAAATATTTGTTGTGGAGATTTAATCACTAAATAAAAATAGTTAAATAATGGATATAATATGCAAATAAAATTAGATGAATGCAAATTACATATCTTTTATAATAAAATTATTAATTTTGAAGTGATTCAAAGCATACGCATCTTTATATTTTTGTCGAGTTTGTAGGGATAAAAAAGATATCAGCTGACCTCCTACAATTATATCATCTCCTTAAGAACCTAGCTAGCATATTTTATATCCTATGTCTAGGTATGTAAACATATTATTTCAATATTCTACGTTCTTACATTTCACCATCGAGGCTAAACATCAAACTAGGTTTTGACAACACATATGACCATTATGTTCATTAAATAAAGTGCATGATAACATTAAAAACATTTTTTAATTTTAAAGCACAAAAATTTTTATTAGTACTTAATATGTTATCTACATCATCAATCAAAAACTAAGATATTAACCAGACAAAAAATAAAATATAAGTAAACTCATTTCCATTGAGATCTTACAAGAATGAAAATAGAAGAGAATGATATCACCAGGAAGATTTAATATATATACTCTACACTCCCACTTTAGCGTATGGAGTTACTTAGAAAAAAAAAAAAAAAACTTAATACTCTAATGATTGTAACAAGTACTTTCCTTAATTTTCTTAGTTGTCACCCTAAGATAGATTTAAAAAAGTACATTGAAATATATTGTCATTAAATAAATGATTGTACTCTCTTACAAACATAACATAATGACTATTTATAATAAAATACAAAGTAGTCAACTAGCACTGCAATGCTTGAAAGATCATCACCGATGTAGCCAACAAATGATGTTGCACTACTATTTTAGCTCCAACACTATGCATGCTAGCATGGATCAATTACTTAGTGAACAGCCGCATCATTTTCCCAATACATCATGTCCTTGGAAAGTTATAGCTACTACATTGTGTCGCTACTGACTTTTAAATGCTATGGAACTATAAGGGTGTTGAACCCATTTTTGTATGAGGTAACTTGGACCAATTCTGACCCCAGATCAGTCTAGCCTTTAGACTGATCTAGAGTCTAAGATTTTCTTAGACTCTAGACCCTAGGAATCTCCCAAACAATCCAGACTTCAAATCAATCTTGACATTAAACCAATCCAGACCTCTGATCAATTCAAATCTTAAACCAATGTAAACCTCAATCAATTAAAATTCAAATAAATTCAAGCTTCAAACCCATCCAGACTTTAACTCAGTCTAGTTCAAAATCCAATCTCAACTTCAAACCTTGATTCTGCCTCTGATCTAGCTTCAACTCTATCCTATCATTTATAATAATCCACATGTTCATAAATGATTTGGATAACTAAAATTTAATCAATCAAATCTAGAATCCAACTCAAACCCAAATATTCAAACCAAAATCTAAGGCTGAAAGGCCTTGTCCTGAAAGTTTTTTTCAAGAATTTTTTAAACACTTTAAAACTAAGTCAAATAACCTCTAAATCAGAGTCTATAACTTGAATATTGATATGATATGTCCCTAGAGGCAACCATCCAAATTTAAACCCTTTTTGAGGTCTCTAATTGCATAAATTAAATTGAAATCCAAAGGCTATAAAACCTTCAATTATTTACAGCCTATGCCACTAGACATGCCACTTAGTGGATCCTGACCTTGGAACCTTCTCCAATTCATTTAATCACTTCCAAACCTTTAATACTGACATGTTGATCATTAAATTGTATTTTAATGGGCCCATTTTGACCTCCAGTTGACTAGAGGTCAAAATGACCAAAATACCCCTTAGGGGTTTGAATACCCATTTTAAACCAAATGACCTCCAAATTTCTTGAAACCACTTCCAACAATTTTAAAACATCAAACTAAACCTATTGGACCCAAACCCAAACCTTGGGTCAACATGGTTGACCAAGCAAGCCCTTTAGAGTCAAAACAGGCATTTTGATCAAATTGATCTTTCCAGACCTTGGGACCACCTCTCACTGTCTCAAAACATCAAACCAAATATGTTGATCTTGGACCCACCCCCTAGGTCAACCTGGTTAACCCAGTCAACCTAGGTTGACCCAAATGCCTCTTAAGGCTTTAAATGGATTATTTTAACCCATTCAGCTCATTTGACCCCTTTCAAACTCTAAATCAACTCCTACTCATGGTTCAATCATGTCTTAACCCTTGATAAATCAAATCCAAATCAAATTGAATAAGTCAACAATTTAATTTTGGTCAAACTTATATGTTTAGATCAAAACCACCATGTGCACTTGGTCAAATCTCTATCAAGCTTTTAAATCATCTCTACCAATACCTTGAACCTTGCCAAATGCATAATGAGCCAAGTCATGGTCTCATTGACCAAGTCAACACATTTAGACTTGGTCAAACCACTTCAAGCTCTTATACTTCTATTCAAACCCCAACTATATGGCCTTCTACCTTTTTTTTTTAAATCATCTCACTAGCATTTAAGACCTTTCATTGCCACCTCATCAGCCCATCTGAACTTTGACAGGTCAAATAGTCAATTTAAAACATTATGAGTGGTCAAACTTGGTTAAACAAGCTCAAATTACATCAAAGTCCATGCCAACTCAGCCCTAGTAGCTCTAACAGACTCTAGAATATTCTTAGGGCCCACTCCAACCCTTGGATCATGATCCAATGGCTTAGATTAATTCCACATGCTCTAAAAGGACAAAGGAAGCTTTCTATGTAGGATGTACCCTTATCGTTGATTCCCTCTGCTCCTACCTACTCGCTGGACATATGGCACTTATCTAGGAAGCTTCCAATTGAATCCCAGCCCTCCATTCAATCTAGAGTGGATTGAATAGGGAAAAAGTCTCAAAATGAGTCTCATTCACTACTTAGCCTTCTCTCACTATCCCGAGATTCTCCAGCCGAACTCTCTGTTCATTTGAGCTCCCTTGAATCTATTGAGTCCAGTAATTAGGTTGTTAAGCCTAAGTGAATGTCCCAAGGCTACCAAGAGGGGGGTGAATTGGTAGTTTAAAAATTTTAAACCCTCTTTGAAGATTAAGTTGAACCGAAATAAAAATTTCTTTTAAAATTTGTAGAAAAATATTTTTCAACCACAGAGTTGTTAAGACTGAAATTTAAAGTGCGGAAATGTAAAAATAATAAAGTAAATGACACCAGATTTATAGTGGTTCAGTCTATAACCAGACCTACATCCACTCCTCAGAGGCACCATCTGAGTATTGCACTAAAACCAATAGTGACTCTCCTTTAGCACCCACAGCAAGGCGGAGAAGCCTTTACAACACACTCTTTTCACCACTACCCGGTGCGGCAAAGAACCGTCATCCTTTTACACAATCCCCAGTGCTGGCAGAGAACCGTCGTCCTTTTACACAATCTCCAGTGTTGGCAGAGAACCGTCGTCCTTTTACACTCTCCTAGTGTGGGCAGAGAACCCTACGGCAGTTCACACTCTCCAAGTGTAGGCAAAGAACCTTTCGGCTGTTCACACTCTCCAAGTGTCGGCAGAGAACCGGATCTCCTTGACTGATCTTCTCACAAGAATCTAGAAGGAAGAATTAAAAGAGTGAAGTAATCCAAATTCACAAATAGAGACTCTTACCTTTGAAATCCAAGTGAAGCCTTCTCGCTCCAGTGGTAGGAATCCTCCCTTGAATGCTCTCTTCCACTCTCTCCTTGGCTAATCTTTCAAGAGGCATGAAGATCAAATGACAAAAAGATTGGGTGGCAGTCTAATTTAGACTATTTATATAAAAGATAAGAAAATCCGCCCAAAAACTGCAAGTGTTCAATTCTCTAAGCAGTGGATCGTCCTGTACGATCATGGATCGTCCTGGACGATTTTACTTAAACGATCTGAAATGAACCTATTTGAATATGTGTACGAAATGTATTCGTATAGATGATCGTCCTGTACGAACTAGGTCCGTCCAGTACAAACGGTTATTACTAGGTCGGTTCTAGAAACTGCTAAAAACTGTTCTAAGTCGGTTAATCGTTTGGACGAGAATATGTTCGTCTGGACGAAAATTTTCCAGAGACCCGATCGTCCTGGACGATTCTTTACTTTGTATGGACAAAAATTTTTCAGAGGACCAATCGCCACGGACGATAATTTATTTTTGTCTGGACGAAAATTTTCCAGAGACCCGATCGTCCTGGACGATATTTAATTTCATCTGGACGAAAATTTTCCAGATGACCAGTCGCCACGTACGATAATAAAATTCATCTGGATGAAAATTTTACAGAGAACCAATCATCTGGTACGATAATTAATTTTGTCCTGGACGAATAGGACTTAGAAAATTTTTTTCGAGCAAGTTCCTATTTGTTCCATGTGCCCTATAGGAGATAACTGTCTGATCGTCCCGTACGATCGGATATCGTCCAGTACGATCAGTATAAAATTTTATGATCTCCTTATGTGTGTGTGTATGTTTTTTTTTTTATTCACTCAATTACAATCACTCCCTTTTAAAATTAATTCAAAGAAAAAAAATGCAAACTTCAAATTAATAAAGTATCTCATGTTGAATTTGATTTGAAGTTATCGTAGTCTGGAGTCTGATTTTCCTGAAATGTTAGTACACACAAGAGCAAATATAAATCTTCTAAAATTTTTAGGAGATAACTACACAATTGAAAAATAATGTTTGAAATCATCAAAACTATTCAAGTTGCAAAAATGTAAAAGCATTCAAATAGCAACTATTCTGACAATCTCCCCTTTTTTGATGATGGCAAAACAATTATTGTTTGTATGGTTTCAAGTTAAACAAATCTCCTATCTTCTAAACTCCCCCTGAATTGATGAGTACATTAAAATAAGGAGGCATAAAGAACAATATTTTTGTTTTTAAAAAATTTTAACACAAACAACCACAAAGTCAAATACTTGCAAACAGAATAATCAAAACACAATAATTTCAATAATTTCTCCCCCTTTTTGACAGCAACAAAAAGTGAAGAAGAAATAGACGAGAAATATAATTAATTATATGAAATTCATTTTAAAATTTAATCTAAATGGTGATTGACATAAGGTATGCAGTTTTAAACTAAAAATATTAGATCAATCATAGAAATTCATAAAATTTAAGAAGTGATATAACATTGTAAGTAAGAAGAAATTTTTAAAGACATTATTCAATTTAGACATTCAAGTATAGAAAATCATTACAAGAGAGATGTAAAAAAAAATTATATTTCAAAGTTCAATGGAATATAAATGAACATAAGATCAATTTGAATTAAGAGATTGAAAGAATTTGGAAAGAAGAGAATTACCACATGTGGCGCTTTGCGCATCTTTTTCAAAATTTTTGGGGCACATTTTTGTGCATTTTTTTCTTGTTGGGCTTATTTTGTGCCTCTTTTTCACATTGCAAATCTTTGTGAATTCCTTTTGATTTTTGTACTTTTTGTACAATTTTCAAGAGTAATTGAGTCCTATTCTTTCCAAAATCAATAATCTAAAATTTCAAATATTTCTAAGTGCATAAATATCACTTGATCATAGAAATACAAAATAAGAAAACATCTAAATTGCAATAGTAATATTAACTTTTATGTAGTTTAAATGAATAGACATGAATTTAAAAGTTCTAATTATAACAAGTTATAAACAACTTTTAAATTTAGAAAGACTAGATTTTCTAATATAGATAATCTCAAATTACAATCTAATTTAAGCACTATGAAGATTAAATAATACTAATGAAATTCATAAAAATTAACCACATTCCAAAAATAAATCAAATTTAAAACAAGTACAACATCCATTGATATTAATGAAAAGATTACACATTTCATAATATCTAAAAATAAGTAAGAAAATACATTGAACTTAAAAGAAAAAACAAACATAAAAACAAACACTTAACATTGAAACTGACACAATAAAAACATAAAATACGAATACAACAAACACACAGAAATTCATCTCTACTGTTCAGGAGGAGGAGGAGGAATGCCGCCAAAAAGGTTGAAGTAGGAGGCCATCAACATTACATTGATATTAATTTCATGTACTTCATTTCTAATATTACCAATGTCTTGTTGCTGCTGCGTAAGTTGAGCATCAAATTGATCAAACCTTTGATCAATGTGAGTCTCTAATCTATCAAATCTTTCAATCAGATTCTGATAATCTGACTGAGGAACAGAAGTTTGCACTCCCTCTTCTTCCTCTTCTGAAGCGCTGGCATGTGCTTTTCCTTTTTCCTCCTTGAAAAGCAATCTGAAGGAAGCATCATTATAGTATACTGGCTCTTCGTATTCTTCATCAGGATGCACTAAGTTGTATTTCTTTTCCAAAATGTAAGTGACTAAGTGTCCTAATGAGATGTTCTTTTTCCTCTTCTGATCTGCATGTCCTATTTTTGAAAGCCCATAGATATGATCTATGATAAGTTGGGCTTCGTCAATAGGATGACCTTTCATAATTAAAAAGGTTAGAGCAGAAAGGAGAGGGGTAATATTAATCCTATCACCAGCTTTAGGAATGATTGAAGATCGAAGGATATGCTGGATGATTCGGGCATCCCTGGTCATTCCAGAAACTCTAGCAACATGATAGGTTAGGCCAATTTCTCTAATCACCCTATTGACTTCATACCATTTGAATTTGTTTTCACTCATTAGGGTGTTGGCTCTATATACCTCAGTTCTCAAGTTCAAAAAGGCACCATGGTCGTGCTTTGTGATTTCAACTTTTTGCTTGAAGACATAAGAACTAATGGAGGAGTGGTCGGAATTAAAACTCATGTTTGCTAGGAAATAGTGGTAGGTTTGCTTATTGTAGAAGTGGACGAGAGAAAGTATGAAATGAAATTGGGTTGAGGCAAAGAGGTGCATTACCCAAAATTTTAACTCAGTTTGGATTAAAATGCGAGAGGGAGTTATTTTGGTGGATGCAAAACAAGGAAAGGATTCCTCATTTTCCTTAGACAGGAAGTTCTCTGAGGCATTCCTATTGGGTTTTTTCACCAACACCTTTTGTCTCTTGCTTGAGGAGGCCATTGTCGATTTGAAGTAGAAAGAGATTGAAAGTAAAGTTTGGAAGTGTGATTGTTAAGTTAGAAAGCCTTCATATTTAAAGAAAAACGATACGTTCGTCCTGGACAAAAATATTCGTCTTGGACGAAAATCATCGTTCGTCTGGACGAAATTATTTCGTACAGACGATCCAATTCGTCCAAAATGTAACGGCTTTTCGTAATCAACACAACTTACGATGCATCCCTTTATACAGGCTTTTTGACTTGACCGATCGTACAGACGAAATATTTTTGTACAGATGATAAAAAAGTAACTCGTTTTAATGTCTCTTGAAAACCGTCCCCTACAATGAACCGACATCGGTTCTTCTGGACGAACGAAAAATTCGTACAGACGAAGTCCATATTAAAAACTGTCTTATCCACTCAACCGCTCCATTCAATCATCCCGACGTTTGAGAAAAAATATTTTCGTCCTGGTCGTCAGATCGTACAGACGATCTAATTAAAAACTGCTCTCAAAACGATTAAAATTCGCGCAAACTGTTCTTTCACATATCGTCCCGTACGAAACCATATTCGTCCCGGACGATTTCCTCAAATTTTTTAATTTTAATTTTTAATTTAAGAAAATCAAACTAAACATTAAAAAAACACAGAAGACATAAAACAAAACCATAGACCCAAAAACAATTCATTCAAAACACACAAAATTTTACAAAATAAAAAACAAAACAAAACAAATATTAATGTTGCAAAGATATTTTGTTTAGGCATTCAAATCAATAACACCAAGCCTTGTTCTTAAAGTTCTGAAGGTATCAAAGGCTAAAGGTTTTATAAAAATCTCTGCAAGTTGATTTTCAGTTGAAACATGTTTGAGTTCAATTTCTCTCTTGGATACATGATCCCTTATGAAATGATGCCTTATATCAATGTGTTTGGTTCTAGAATGTTGAATAGAATTTTTGGAAATACAAAAAGCACTAGTATTATCACAATAAATTGGAATAGTGCCTATAGTTAATCCTAAATCAATCAACTGTTATTTTAACCAAAGTACTTGGGCCACACAACTTCCTAATGCAATGTATTCTGCTTATGCAGTAGATAGTGCCACTGAATTTTGTTTTCTACTAGACCATGAAACTAATGAACTTCCAATGAATTGACATGTTCCAGAAGTGCTTTTCCTATCCACTCTACAGCCTGCAAAGTCAGAATCTGAGTAACCAATAATTTCAAATGAAGAGCTAAACTTAGGATACCAAATCCCTAAGTTTTGAGTTCCTAGTAGATATCTTAAAATCCTTTTCACTGCTGTCAAATGTGATTCTTTTGGATCTGATTGAAATCTAGCACATAAGCAAACACTGAACATAATATCTGGTCGGCTAGCAGTCAAGTAAAGTAAAGATCCAATTATCCCTCTAAATTTCTTTTGATCAACATATTTTCCCTTAAGGTCCTTATCCAACTGAACTGAGGAACTCATTGGTGTACTAACAGGTTTAGCATTATCCATTTCATATTTTTTGAGGATGTCCTTAATATATTTAGTTTGACTAAGAAAAGTACATTCCTCAAGTTGCTTAATGCTAAATCCTAGAAAGTAATTTAAATCTCCCATTAGACTCATTTCAAATTCACTACTCATTGTTTTAGAAAAATCATCACAAAGATGTTTATTTGAAGATCCAAAGATGATGTCATCCACATAAATTTGAACAATAAGTATATCCTTTCCAATTTTCCTTAAAAAGAGAGTTGTATCCACACTTCCTTTTTCAAAAGATCTTTCAAGTAGGAAGGTGCTCAACCTCTCATACCAAGCCCTAGGTGCCTGTTTCAATCCATATAATGCCTTTTTTAACTTGAAAACATGATTTGGAAATTTAGAATTTTCAAAATCTGGAGGTTGTTCTACAAAAACATCTTCCTCAATTACCACATTTAAAAAGGCACTTTTGACATCCATTTGAAACAATTTAAAACCTTTAAAACAGGCAAAGGCTAGTAAAACCCTAATTGCTTCAAGTCTAGCTACATGGGCAAAAGTTTCCTCAAAATCAATTCCTTCAATTTGATTATACCCCTTAGCTACCAATCTAGCCTTATTTCTAATGACTACTCTTGAGTCATTCATTTTATTTTTGAACACCCACTTGGTTCCAATAACACTTTGATCTTTTGGCCTTGTAGTTAATTCCAAACTTTATTTCTTACAAATTGATTTAACTCTTCTTGCATGGAAAATATCCAAAATTCATCAGAAAGTGCTTGATCAATGTTAGTGGGTTCAATTATTGAAATAAAGGTTGAATGATTGACTTCCTTGTTTAATCCACGCCTAGTTCTAATACCCTCACTTGGTTCACCTATAATCAATTCATTTGGGTGGTTTTTAGAAAATCTCAAATCTCTAGGCAAAGAGTTTTCTCTTTCCAAATTTTCTTCCATATTTTCTTCCAAATTTAATCTATCAATCTTTTGGGAGTTTTCTTCAATTTCTTCTTCAACAACATTTGGCTCTTCCATGTTTCCACTTTCATCAAATACAACATGTGTGGTTTCTTCAATGACTAAAGTTCTTTTGTTGAATACCCTATAAGATTTTCCAACACTTGAATATCCAACAAAAATTCCTTCATCTGATTTTGGATCAAATTTTTCACATCCTAGTTTTCTTTGTATCCAAGTTGAAAAATTTCTGAATTCCTCAAATGATTCACTCTTATGAAAAGGAAATTTAACCCAGGTGAATCTTGAAAAATCATCCACTATAACAAATCCATATACCTTCCCTCCTAGACTTATAGTGCCTACAGGTCCTCTAAAGGTTTAACGGTCCTAAGATCTTTATTGGACTTAAAAGAGAACTTCACTTGTTTTCCTAATTGACATGCATCACACAGGTGGTCCTTAGTAAAGTCTAGTTTTGGTATACCTCTCATCAAATTCTTTTGGGTAATTCTCCTAAGATTTTTCATACTAGAAATGACAAAGTCTCCTATGCCAAAACAATGATTCATCAGAAATAGTTTTCAAACAAAAAGCAGTAGGAGATTGAATACAATTTAAATCTAGCATGTAGACATTGTTTACCCTTTTTCCATTTAAAACAATTTTCCCATTTAGGCTTATTATGCAGCTAGTAGGTAAAAATTTTACATTATAGCCCTTATCACATAGCTGACTTATGCTAAGCAAATTATGTTTTAAGCCTTCAACTAATAACACATTGTCTATGAAAAAGTTTTTCAAATTTCCAATCATACCTGATCCAACCACTTTCTTTGTGGTATTATCTCCAAGTGTAACCTTGCATCCACTTCTGGCTTCCAGCGTTATGAATTGAGCAGTATCTCCAGTCATGTGCTTTGAACATCCGCTGTCCAGGTACCATATACTCTCACGAGGTCTTGTGTGAGAGTATTCCTACAAAATTCTCAAATGTTAGACTTGGGAACCCAAACAAGTTTGGGCTCACCTTTATGAAATTTATAATCAGATGCATGTATGATATGTCTAGGTTTATGCATCTTAGTTCTCCACACCAAATTAGTTTTCATCTTTAAAGTACATGTGTGAGATATATGTCCCAAAAATCCACAATTATTACATTTAACATTAGGAAAAATATTCCTATGTTTTCTTTCATATAATTGTCTTCTAAGAGATTTAATGAATTTAGGATAATATTTAGGATTTATAAAATCTTCAAGTTTAGGGGGTTCCTATTATCCTCGAGAGCTCTTATTGTGAGTTTGTAAAATGAATTCATATCTTCCAAGATTCGATTGGTATAATTGATTCTATATGTCTTGCTCTCAGATTCATCCTTAAAATTCTTAAATTCTTTTTCAAGTTCAGCATAGGATGATTTTAAATTCTCAAAATTTTTATTCAAGTCATCATATTCATCAAGTAGTTTCATGTGGTTGTTATCTATTAAAGCATGATCTTTCCTAAGGATTTCATGTTCCTTATTAAGCTCTTCAAATTCTAAAACTAAACTAGCATGCATCTTTTTCATTTTCCTATATGCATCATGCATGTGTTCAGAAACTTCAAACAATTCATCATAGGTTAAATCACATACCTCTTCTTGATCTGATTGTTCAACATTATCTGCCATCAAGCAAAGGTTGGTGACTTCTTCTTCTTTTTTAGTCTCAGATGAGTCTGAAGCTGAGTCCGCCCAAAAAGCCCTTTGAAACTTCTTCTTACCCTTCTTTACCATTGGTTTCTCCTCTACCTTCTCCTTGCTAGGAGTGGCTTTGAGTTTGGACAATCAGTCTTTATATGACCTAGTTTCCTGCATTCATAACAAATCACTTCATTAGAAACCTTACCATTTCTGTTATACTTACATCTATTCCATTGCTGGCGTCTCTTCTGCTTCCTCTTTAAAAAGCTTCTGAATTGTCTAGTCATCAATGCAATATCGTCTTCATCCTCAGGTTGTGAGTGTTCACTTTCTGACTCTTCTACATTTAGTGCAATATTCTTGTCCTTTCTAGGTTTACCTGCATCAATCTTTTTTTGACTTACTCCTTGCTCATAAGCAATGAGTGAACCAAGAAGATTATCAATGGAATAAATGTTCAGATCTTTAGACTCTGTAATTGCAGTAATTTTAGCATCATATGCAGTAGGTAAACAACAAAGAATCTTATTGACCATTTTAGCATTAGTTAATTCCCTACCAAGTGCATGCAAAGAGGTGACAATTTGAGTGAATCTTGTGTACATGTCTGAAATAGATTCATTAGGTTTCATGCAAAATAATTCATAGTCATGTAACAAGATATTGAGTCTTGATTGCTTAACCTCATTTGTCCTTTCATAAGTTATACAAAGTCTATCCCATATGTCCTTTCCGCTTTTACAAGTGGAAACTCGCATGTAGTCTTCAAATTTTAAAGCACAAAAGAAACTATTTAAACATTTTGCATTTAATTGTGCTAAGTCACGTTCTTCAATAGTCCAATCTGCATAGGGAGTTTCTACCCTAACTCCATCAACTAATCTAGTTGGTTTTGAGTACCCTTCCTGGACTAGCATCCACATGCGATAATCAAGTGACTGTAAGAAAGTAGACATGCGTGTTTTCCAAAAATCAAAAGGAATATTGTCAAACAATGGAGGTCTAGTGATAGAGTAACCCTCAGGTGTATTTCGATTTCCAAATGTAGCCATCTACGTTAATCAAAAAGTAGTTCAAACTTATGATTTTGAAACTATGCTCTGATACCACTTGTTGAGTCCAATAATTAGGTTGTTAAGCCTAAGTGAATGTCCCAAGGCTACCAAGAGGGGGGTGAATTGGTAGTTTAAAAATTTTAAACCCTCTTTGAAGATTAAGTTGAACCGAAATAAAAATTTCTTTTAAAGTTTGTAGAAAAATATTTTTCAACCATAGAGTTGTTAAGACTGAAATTTAAAGTGCGGAAACATAAAAACAATAAAGTAAATGACACCAGATTTATAGTGGTTATGTCTATAACCAGACCTACATCCACTCCTCAGAGGCACCCTCTGAGTATTGCACTAAAACCAATAGTGACTCTCCTTTAGCACCCATAGCAAGGCGGAGAAGCCTTTACAACACACTCTTTTCACTACTACCCGGTGAGACAGAGAACCGTCGTCCTTTTACACAATCCCCAGTGCTAGTAGAGAACCGTCGTCCTTTTACACAATCTCTAGTGTTGGCAGAGAACCGTCGTCCTTTTACACTCTCCTAGTGTGGGCAGAGAACCCTACGACTGTTCACACTCTCCAAGTGTAGGCAGAGAACCTTTCGTCTGTTCACACTCTCCAAGTGTTGGCAGAGAACCGGATCTCCTTGACTGATCTTCTCACAAGAATCTAGAAGGAAGAATGAAAAGAGTGAAGTAATCCAAATTCACAAATAGAGACTCTTACCTTTGAAATCCAAGTGAAGCCTTCTCGTTCTAGTGGTAGGAATCCTCCCTTGAATGCTCTCTTCCACTCTTTCCTTGGCTATTCTTTCAAGAGGCACGAAGATCAAATGACAAAAAGATTGGGTGGCAGTCTAATTTGGACTATTTATATAAAAGACAAGAAAAACCACCAAAAATCTGCAAGTGTTCAATTCTGTACGCAGTGGATCATCTTGTACGATCATGGATCGTCCTGGACGATTTTATTTAAACGATCTGAAATGACCCTATTTGAATATGTGTATGAAATGTCTTCGTATAGATGATCGTCCTGTATGAACTAGGTCCGTCCAGTACAAACGATTATTACTAGGTCGGTTCTAAAAACTGCTGAAAACTGTTCTAAGTCGGTTAATCGTTTGGACGAGAATATGTTCGTCTGGACGAAAATTTTCCAGAGACCCGATCGTCCTAGACGATTCTTTACTTCGTCTGGACAAAAAATTTTCAGAGGACCAATCACCACGGACGATAATTTATTTTTGTCTGGAAGAAAATTTTCCAGAGACCCGATCATCCTGGACGATATTTAAATTTGTTTGGACGAAAAGTTTCCAGACCAGTCGCCACGTACGATAATAAAATTCGTCTGGACAAAAATTTTACAGAGAACCAATCGTCTGGTACGATAATTAATTTCGTCCTGGACGAATAGGACTTAGAAAAAAAATTTCGAGCAAGTTCCTTTTCGTTCCATGTGCCTTATAGGAGATAACTGTCTGATCGTCCCGTACGATCGGATATCGTCCAGTATGATCAGTATAAAATTTTATGATCTCCTTATGTGTGTGTGTATGGTTTTTTTTTATTCACTCAATTACAATCACTCCCTTTCAAAATTAATTCAAAGAAAAAAATGCAAACTTTAAATTAACAAAGTATCTCATGTTGAATTTGATTTGAAGTTTTCGTAGTATGGAGTCTGATTTTCCTGAAATGTTAGTACACACAAGAGCAAATACAAATCTTCTAAAATTGTTAGGAGATAACTACACAATTGAACAATAATGTTTGAAATCATCAAAACTATTCAAGTTGCAAAAATGTAAAAGCATTCAAATAGCAACTATTCTAACAGAATCTTCTACTCATTTCCCCACTCAAACCCCGCAAGTCAAAGCCGTTGTCAGCGAACTTCCACTGAGCCCAACTCCCAATCCGTCAAAGTCTTCTCCTGCCCGATCTGTAACTTCTCTGATCATGGTGTCTTCAACAAAATTATACGGGGATAGACAATAGTTTTAGAGTTATCTTTAATGGTTTAATCCTTCCACAAATCAAGTTAAAAATCCTAAACCTAGCTTAGGACACTTAGGGTAATTTTGGTTTTTATTAATTGCTTTATTTACCTCAAAATTAATTCAACATCATTTTTTGTTCAACTATAAAACCTAGGTTTAAAATTTCAAATGATTTGGTTTACTCGATCGAACAAAAGAGCTAAAAAACTTATTCTAGGGCTCAACTATTGTAACTCTCTAACTATGTAAGATCTTGACCGTTGATCTTATAATCAACGACCTGGATATAGCCTTTCTATGGCTTCGTTCGGCTGTGAATTTGATCTAACTGTCAATCATTCCATTTGGTAGCATTTGAGCCCTTGATCCAGACCGCAGGGTTAAAATATCACCGTCTGATCTCTCTACGTGAGATCAAACTGTAGAATCTGATCTCAGCCATTGATTTCAAAAGACAGAAGATCAGACAGCTCGCAATGCCATCCGATGTGGTTAAAGTGATACCTCATCCCATGGTATCATTTCCGTAATCATCAATGGTAGCACAATCATTATGCTGTCATCTAATGATTGGCCGTGGTCGGATCCCTCCAATCTGATCGTGCCATGTGTCTAGAGTCATTGCCTTTGTTGCCACCCTATTTTAAAATGATTTAAAAATTGTTTTTAATTATTTTTAAATCCAAAACTTTAAAAAATTATTTTAAAATTCTAAAAAAATATTTATTTTATAGAAATATTATCAAAAAATAAAAAAAAATGTTAATTTAAAATTAATTTTAAGTTAAAATTTTAATATATTTCAAAATATTTTAAATACTAATTTTTTAAGTTACTATTTAATTAAAATAATCTTAAATATTTAATAAAATTTTAAACTTTATTTTAAATATATTTAAATATTTAAAAAATATGTATTTATATTTAAAATATTTTTTTTAAAAAATAATCAATTTAATTTAAAATTTAATTTAATATAGGATATAATATATATTTAAAATAGTTTTTTTTTCAAATATTTAAATATTTAAGTATTTAATTACTATTTATTTAAACTTAAATTTAAATATTATTATAAATAATTTTAAATTCAATAAATATTTAAAATTTAATTTAATTTAAGTTAAGTAATATTTTGAATGTTAATTAATTTAAATAATATATTTAACCTTAAAATTTAAAAATTAAAATTAATTTAGAAAACTATAAATAATATATCAAAATTTTTGAAATTGGAAATACTTTAACTTAACATTAATTTTAAAATTTAGATATTGATTTATTTTGAATAATTTGAATTATTTGAATATCGTAATATTTAATTATTATTTAACTTAATATTATATTAAATATTTTAAAATAAAAATTTAATTTCAAATAACTTTAAAATTCAGTAGATGTCTCAACCCCTTAAAACTTATTTTAATAATCTTTTAATTATTTTATTTTAAAACTTATATATATATATATATATATATATATATATATATATATATATATATATATATATATATATATATATCTTGAAAATTTGAGAGATTCCTATGAAATCTTAAGTATAAATTAAATGAGTGAATGGAATTTGTTGGGGAATGATTAGTAAATGATTATATTCTAATTATTCACTAATCAAGATATTGTTACCTTAAATAATGTCAATCTTTGAATGCTTAGGGTGCACATACCACATAGCCTAGGCTCTCCTAGTTTTATGGACTTGATTGTGTTATTGTGTATGCTTTTTATATGATTGGTCAAGGGTTTAAACTTTGATTCAATCCTACATAACCCTATGACATCATTAAGGATAATAATTAAGGCATGTTTAGAAAACTTAGAGAAATTCTAATAATTAGGATACACATCCTTTTGATTTGAAATTTTGAACACTTAAACATAGTGACACATACAACCCATAGAAAAAGTTTCACTAATTTTAAAAGTCATTAAGCCCTTTAATTAATTTTCTTAAGGTAACCCTTAATTAAGCATTAAAACTTCTAACAAAATCTAATAAATCAACTTTAAATCCAAAAAATACATATAATACCTCTAACTAACCAAAGTTCAAATCTTAATAAAACAAATCCCTTTGATTTGATAGCAAATTTAATCTTAATTTAATTTTAAGTGAAATTGAATATTTGATTAATTTAATTAATTAAAAAGAAATAAAAATTCCCAAACCCTTGGGAGTCTCTCCATAGATCATTCCTGACCTTTGGAGTAGATTTCAAAAAGTTTGGAGTTTATTTGGACTCAAAACATTAAAACACCCTTAATTTAATAATTTTAAAAATTTAAATTATTCTCAAACTTTAAAAAATTATAACTAATTATAGAAAAAACTAAATTTAGCAAACTTAGTGTCTAATAACTCACTTAAAGTCTAATATTTTATAAAAATACTAACTTTTTAGAATTCAACTTTAAATAAAAAGTTAACCTTTAACCCCTTATTTAAATGATTAAAATAATCCAGAAAATTCTTTAAACTCAAAAATCACTTTAAAATTCCAGAAATCTTTAGTCAATCTTAAAACCAGCAATCGACCAACCTTAATTAAAATTTATTAACTTTTAAACCTTAATCAACTTAACTCACTTAATTATATTGGGTACTACTTGGTAATCCAGGCCTACGAGGCTTTTAAATTAGCCCCAAAGAAGGCAAAATAAACTTCACGGCCTAGGTGACCAACAAAGGTGATATCCAAAAATAATTAAAATCAATCTTAAAATTTACTTTAAATCATTAATACTTAAACTTTAATTAGAAATATTTTCCTTAAGCCTTCAAATCAATCAAACCTTAAGCAACTTACATTAAATATCCTATATAGGATATATCCAATCCACACAGCCTTTGCACACATTTTAGATGATTTGCTAGAACAATCTACTCTAGTCTTAGGTTAGTCCTGTGTTTACTTTTCTACAGTAGTGTGCCGAGTTTTTTGTGATTTTCACTGCATGTTGTTTTCTAGTTTAGAATTGATGTATTTGTTTACTTACTTTATACACTCTATAATGTGTCTGATTAAGTGTTAGACCTACCCTTAAGTTAGGAACGCTTTATAATAATTAAATCTTATGTAGGTGGCCATGCTCATACAGGATAATTAAATTAAAGGGGCATTCAATTAAAAAAATATTATTATGCATTGCACAGGTGCTCCAGAATGCTTAAGTCCCCCTTTAAATGCAAAGAGCATAGCCAAGTGTGGCTATGATTTGAGCAATTTAAATTATATATATATATATATATATATATATATATATATATATATATATATATATATATATATATATATATATATATATATATATATATATATATATATATATATATATATATATATATATATATATATATATATATATATATATATATATATATATATATATATATATATATATATTTCTTGAGATTATATATAACTGCTGATTATTAGAATAACCCTACAGGATTGAGTCTAGAATTTTATTTTTTTAATGTAATTTAATATAATCTGAGTTATAAAATTCTAAGTGCTTTGAAATTGGGATGTTAAAACATCTAATTTGGAATCCAGAGAGGAAGGGACATCCCTTAGGGGAGAGTCCCTCTCCATTTGGAGATCCAAATTAGGATGATTTTTAAATTTCCAAAGAGAAAAGATAACACCCCTTTCGAGGGAGTGTTTCTTTTCATTTGGGTATCTAGAACCGATGGATCAAGAAGCTCGTGGGAAAACAAATAAGTAGAAGTTGAGAAGAATCCCAATTTTCAAAGTCACTTATCTTTTAGGAGTTGTAATCCGGGTTATTATCAGTAGTGCCCGGCCACTTTACTTTTCTGCAATTTTTAGATGTAATATTAAGTGACACTTGTCATATGGACATTTAATTTGAGTGATTAATTTAATTTACTTATTTATTTGATTGTGCACTAGAAATTATATATTTTTCTAGTCTTTTTATTTGCATGTTGTATTTATTTTAGCCTAAATGATTGGAGGCTCGTGAGGGTACAATAAAAATTCTTCTACTTAAACTAATTAAAAAATTTAGCTTAGATAAAAACTCTAACAATCCTAAGAAGTAAGCTCAAACTCATCGAAGGTTTTTCATGCATCACATTATACCTTCTCTACTTTGTTTGGCACCTCCCCGCCTATGAGTTTTGGTAGACCACCTGGCGTATGAGGGTGCAGATCTATCATGGGGATGTTGTGCAATCTTTAGAAAAAAACTTATTTTTTAAGCCAAAATTTTAAAATGTTTTATTCTGATTCATGCATTCAATCGAGTTAATTAACATGCATCATATTAGTAATAAATTTAAAAGTGTCAAAATCTTTAATCATATTTACTTAGATATCAAATACCCAATATATGTTAAGGGGCCAATTAGGATCTACTCTAGATGTCGGCCAAAATTTCCTTAAACCCAATCTAATTAACATCCTTAACCACTCTTTTATTAATGATCGGACTCATGGTTTTGAAGTTATTAAGGTGGTTTAGTTGGCTCCCCAATCCAGACTGGGGTAAATCTAGATCTGCATTGCATTGGCTAGGTTTGGGTTACTAATTTTCAATATCCAATTTAGACTTAGATTCTGTGGTAGGCTTAGGCTATAAGCCCTTAACCTCCAGGAGTTGAATCCCAACATTCTAATAAAATTGACCATTTAAATTTAAATCTTCTTCAATCAAATTTAAGCCCAACACTTAGGATAAGCTGAGGTGTTTATGAAATAATTTAGACTCTCAAAATACCTCCTACATTTCTTCCTTTGACTCCTAAAATAAATGCTCAATCTTGAACCAATCCCGATTGAAAATTCCAACCGTTACCTCCTTTGACATCAAAATTTGAATTCTTAAATACCGCTATTTTAATCGAGAGTATTCATAGGAGGCTTATGTTTCCTATGATGTAATTAACTATGAGGGCTTGTGCTTTTAAGAGATTTAGAAACTCGGACTAAATTTTTAAAATCAAGTTTTTCAAAACATTTAATTAACTATATTTGGGAAAATCAAATATAATAATCATTATCATCATTTTCAAATGATTAATAAGAAGTGATATCTTTTTTTTCTAAAAAGATATATCATTATATTAATATTATCTTGATTATAAAATTAATGATTTCTTATGCAAATTATTACAGTCAAACATTTGATTGAACTTAATTTTGATCTTTCAAGATCATATGTTGTCTCTCCTAAGTTTACCTACAATAATCAAGATAAAATTCAAAGTTCTGAAATTTGAACCCCTTAGGGAATGGTATATTCACCTCACAATATGATATGTTATTCATAATGACGTATTCGATTTCAAAACTAAAATTCTAGAGATTCAATTTTCCCAAAGAAAATTAAGATAATCAACTATATTTTTTTAATCAAACAAAAAATGGTGACTCCACTAGGGATAAATCTCACTCTTCATCTTTAATAGCGGTATAAATTTTATTGCATCGGTAGTTTTGACTACCTTTTTTTTTTGGTCTTTCTACCCATTTCTCCCTTGGGTTAGTGTGGCCAACTCAATTAAGACATGTTAAAAGAGACGTGGGTGTAGGAAACCTCCCTCTAAAGTCAGGCTTTGACATTTTGCCTCCAACTTGCTTGATAGAGCGAAAGAGTCAAACCAAAATCCTCCTATATATGTAGTAAACTTACATGTGAACAGATATCTAGCATGCTAAGTTTCACAATTTATAAAAAAATCCTTCAACTTCAAAATCATAGTTTCAATCCTCTAACAAAATTTGATATTTTTCAAAGCTTAATTGAGTCCTATATCCTATAATTACATAAGAAATTGTAATTCCAAGGATTTAATATATATGATAGAATATAGACTTCTTGCTTAAATTTGACTCTAGAATTTGAATCTTTTTAGTAAAGTCAAGCTTTGACATTTCACTCCCGAACAGTTCATTGGGGTGAAAGAGTCGGGTTGACTTATTAGCATCTCCCTCTAGATTTTGTTAACCTTTACGTTCAATGCAAATTTAACACATTGAGTTTCAGAAATAAAGGGAGATGCTACCGGATTTTTAAAATTTCAAATTCCCTAACAAAATCAATCTCTTTTAGACCTCTATATTTTATCACAACACAATGGATTATAGTCCTTATAATTCAATATATGTGATTGAATATAGATGTTCCTTTCAAATACAAATTATAAAGTTCAAATCCTTCCTGTAAAGTTTGATTTTAACATTTCACTCTCAAGCAGTTCATCGGGGTGAAAGAGTTGAGTTGACTTCAAAGAATCTCCTGCCTAATTTTTATAAACCTTTACATTGAATGTAAGTTCAACATAATGAGTTTCAAAAATAAGGGGATATGCTGTCAGATTATCAAAATTTTCAAATATCCATCTTTTGAATCGAATTCAATTTTTATTGTTACATGTATTACTACTCTCTGGTAATATAACATGTATGATGCAAATTTGGCCATTTTTAAATTCAAACTCAAGATTCAATCTTTCTATCAAATTCAAACTCTGGCATTTTACCCCGAGAAGATCAGAAAAGTAAAAGAGTTGAGTGAGAATTCTTTCATTTTCCTCTCAAAATTTGAAAAACATTATGTTGAAATCAAATTCAATACATTGAGTTTCAAAATTTGAGGAAAACCTTCTAAAGTTCAAATTTTCTTTCAAAAATTCATTCAAATCAAATTCAGATCATCATTGTTATATGTTTTCTACAACATTCTCTTGTAGTTAGACATATATGATAAAAATTTAAGCTTTCTTCAAATCAAAGTTAATCTTTATATCTTATCATCATATACTGGATTAGAATTCTTATAATTTGATATAAATAATAATATATAGATTTCTTTTTAAATTCAAATTCGAAGTTCTAATTCAAATCTTCTTTTTTCTAAATCTCAGATAATCAAAATATTTGTAATGGCTGGAAAACTGCGTTTCTCATTGGACCGAGATCTGTATATTCAAGAGCTGATTCACAAAAACACAATTCAATTTGGATTAGGTTTCAAGACTTTGAGGTTGAAAATAAATGAAGAAACTTTAGTAGACCTCTCAGTTGAAGGTGATACGGATGCTCCCTTAGTTGAGCTAGCAGTAGGAGCGGGAAATAATGCCCCTCCAAACCTTAGGGCGATAGTACCTATCACTTCTGTGCCTCTTGTATTCTCAAAGGAGGATAAATAAAAAGAAATTACTGCTGAAAGTAAGACTGTATTTAAGAAAGGTTCTTCTAGCTCAGAAACCCTCTTTGGTAGTAAGAATGTTAGAAAGAATTACTTTAGGAGGGTGAGGAAGAAAATCACCAAGTCAAAGAAGATGGCCGAGCTGAAGGCCTTAATGAAAGTCGAACTTGACGCTGCTGACAAGCTGCCAATCCCTGCCTCATCTCCACTCTTGAAAGGGAGTTGTTTCCACCCCCTCCCAGCTTCTACATGGGAGGAGAGAGTCACCATAATTGCTAGCACTCCACCGAGCCCAGTGGACTATTCTGTTAAGAAGACTCCAAAGGAAAACCACACTTTGAGGACTTTGGAATTTTGAGTAAAGACAATCCAGTTCACTTACCAGTTGAGCTCCCCCAACTCCCAGTTAAGGGATTTGAGGATTCAATTTTAATTGATGATGGAGTTCCCATTGTTCAAGCTTCTCCATCACCAGTTAAGATGGATATCCCTCGCCCTACTAAGGATATCACCCTCGCGGCTACCTACCTTAGGAAAGTTAGAGGGGAGGGGACAATCTAGATCTTGATGAAGAATTATTAGATCAAATAGTTGCTGAACAACTCACTGAAGAGGACATCAAAGTCCAAGACATTCTAGCTAAATTAGATGTAGAGGAGTTTGACCAGATATTGGACTTTAAAGGATACTTACCAATCAACATTGAGGCAATTAATGGAAGATTAGATGTGTTGAGTCTAGTAATTAGGTTGTTAAGCCTAAGTGAATGTCCCAATGCTACTAAGAGGGGGGGGGGGGGGGGGGTGAATTGGTAGTTTAAAAAATTTAAGTCCCCTCTTGAAAATTATTGAACTGAAACAAAAAATTATTTTAAATTTTGTAGAAAAATATTTTTCAACCACAGAGTTTTTAAAACTAAAATTTGAAGTGCGGAAACGTAAAAACAGTAAAGTAAATGACACCATATTTATAGTGGTTTGGTTTAAAACCAGACCTACATCCACTCCCCAGAGGCACCCTCTGAGTATTGCACTAATATCAATAGTGACTCTCCTTTTGCACCCACAGCAAGGCGGAGAAGCCTTTACAACACACTCTTTTCACCACTCCCCGGTGCGGTAGAGAACTGTCCTTCCTTTTACACTATCCCCAGTGTTGGCAGAGAACCGTCTGTCCTTTTACACTATCCCCAGTGTTGGCAGAGAACCTTCTTCCTTTCACACTCTCCTAGTGTGGGCAGAGAACCCTTCAGCTGTTTACACTCTCCAAGTGTAGGCAGAAAACCCTTCAGCTGTTCACACTCTCCAAGTGTAGGCAGAGAACCCTTCGGCTGTTCATACTCTCCAAGTGTCGGTAGAGAACTGGATCTCCTTGACAGACCTTCTCACAAGAATCTAGAAGGAAGAAGGAAAAGAGTGAAGTAATCCCAATTCACAAGTAGAGACTCTTACCTTTGAAATCCAAGTGAAGCCTTCTCACTCCAGTGGTAGGAATCCTCCCTTGAATGCTCTCTTCCACTCTTTCCTTGGCTATTCTCTCAAGAGGCACGAAGATCAAATGACAAAAAGATTGGGTGGCAGTCTAATTTGGACTATTTATATAAAAGACAAGAAAAACCGCCCATAAACTGCAAGTTTTCAATTTTGTACGCAGTGGATCGTCCTGTATGATTGTGGATCGTCCTGGACGATTTTACTTAAACGATCTGAAATGACCATATTTGAATATGTGTACAAAATGTCTTCGTACAGTTGATCGTCTTGTACGAATTAGGTTCGTCCAGTAGGAACGATTATTACAAGGTCAGTTCTAGAAATTGCTGAAAACTGTTATAAGTCGGTTAATCGTTTGGACGAGAATATGTTCGTCTGGATGAAATTTTTACAGAGAACCGATCGTCCTGGACGATTCTTGACTTCGTCTGGACGAAAATTTTCTAGAGGACCAATCGCCACGGACGATAATTTATTTTCGTTTGGACAAAAATTTTCCTGAGACCAGATCGTCCTGGACGATTTTAATTTTCGTCTGGAATAAAATTTTCCAGAGGACCAGTCGCCACGGACGATAATTTAAATTCATCTGGACGAAAATTTTACAGTGAACCAATCATCCTGGACGATAATTAATTTCGTCCTAGACGAATAGGACTTAAAAAATTTTTTTCGAGCAAGTTCCTATTCGTTCCATGTGCTCTATAGGAGATAACTGTCTGATCGTCCAAGACGAACTGATATCGTCCCGTACGATCAGTATAAATTTTATATGATCTCCTTATGTATGTGTGTATATTTTTATTCACTCAAAATACAATCGCTCCCTTTCAATTTGATTTCTAAGAAAAGTGCAAGTTTCAAATTTTACAAAGTTTCTCATGCTGAATTTAATTTTAAGTCTTCGTAGTCTGGAGTTTATTTTTTCCTGAAATGTTAGTACACACAAGAGTAAATACAAATCTTCTAAAATTGTTAGGAGATAACTACACATTTGAACAAATAATGTTTGGAATCATCAAAACTACATAAGTTGCAAAAATGTAAAGCATTCAAATAGCAACTATTCTAACAATCTCCCCCTTTTTGATGATGGCAAAACAATTATTGTTTGTATGATTTCAATTTAAACAAATCTCATATCTCGTAAACTCCCCCTGAATTGATGAATACATAAAAATAAGGAGAAATTTTGAAGCAAAGAACAATATTTTTGTTTTTCAAAAATTTTTAACACAAACAATCACAAAGTCAAACACACAAAAGCAAAATGATAACAGAATAATAAAAAAAACAAATCATACAAACACAATAATTTCTCCCCCTTTTTGCCAACAATAAAAAGTGAAGAAGAAATAGATGAGAAATATAAGTAATTATGTGAAATTCATTTGAAAATTTAATCTAAATGGTGATTGACATAAGGTATGCAATTTTAAACTAAAAATATTAGGTCAATCATAGAAATTCATAAAAATATAATAAGTGATATAACATTGTAAGTAAGAAGAACTTTTCAAAGACATGATTCAATTTAGACATTCAAATATAGAAAATCATTACAAGAGAGATGTAAAAAAAATTTATATTTCAAAGTTCAATGGAATATAAATGAACATAAGATCAATTTGAATTAAGAGATTGAAAGAATTTGGAAAGAGGAGAATTACCACATGTGGCGCTTTGCGCATCTTTTTCAAAATTTTTGGGCACATTTTTGTGCATTTTTTTTTGATATTGTGCTAATTTTGTGCCTCTTTTTCATATTTGCGAATCTTTGCGCTTACCTTTTGATTTTTATACTTTTTGCACAATTTTCAAGAGTAATTGAGACCAATTCTTTCCAAAATCAATAATCTAAAATTTCAAATATTTCTAAGTGCATAAATATCACTTAAGCATAGAAATACAAAATAAGAAAACATCTAAATTGCAATAATAATATTAACTTTTATGTAGTCTAAATGAATAGACATGAATTTAAAAGTTCTAATTACAACAAGTTATAAACAACTTTTAAATTTAGAAAGACTAGATTTTCTAATGTAGATAATCTCAAATTACAATCTAATTTAAGCACTATGAAGATTAAATAATACTAATGAAATTCATAAAAATTAATCACAATCCAAAAACAAATCAAATTTGAAACAAGTATAACATGCATTGATATTAATGAAAGGATTACACATTTCATAATATCTAAAAACAAGTAAGAAAATACACTGAACTTAAAAGAAAAAAACAAACATAAAAACAAACACTTAACATAAAAAGTGACACAACAAAACATAAAATACGAGTACAACAAACACAAAGAAATTCATCTCTACTATTCTGGAGGAGGAAGAGGAGGAATGCCGCCAAAAAGGTTGAAGTAGGAGGCCATTAACATTACATTGGTATTAATTTCATGTACTTCATTTCTAATGTTACCAATGTCTTGTTGCTGCTTCTTAAGTTGAGCATCAAATTGATCAAACCTTTGATCAACATGAGTCTCTAATCTATCAAATCTTTCAATCAGATTCTAATAATCTGACTGAGGTGCAGAAGTTTGCTCTCCTTCTTCTTCCTCTTCTAAAGCACTGGCATGTGCTTTTCCTTTTTCCTCCTTGAAAAGCAATCTGAAGGAAGCATCATTATAGTATACTGGCTCTTCGTATTCATCATCAGGATGCACTAAGTTGTATTTCTTTTCCAAAATGTATGTGACTAAGTGTCCTAATGAGATGTTCCTTTTTCTCTTCTGTTCTGCATGTCCTATATCTGAAAGCCCATAGATATGATCTATGATAAGTTGGGCTTCGTCAATAGGATGACATTCTATAATCAAAAAGGTTAGAATAGAAAGGAGAGGGGTAATATTAATCATATCACCAGCTTTAGAAATGATTGAAGATCGAAGGATATGCTGGATGATTCGGGCATTTTTTGTCATACCGGAGACTCTAGCGACATGATAGTCAAGACCATTTTGTCTAATTACCCTATTGACATCATACCATTTGAAAGTGGTTTCTGTCATTAGTGTGTGAGCTCTATATCCCTCAGTTCTTAAGTTCAAAAAGGCACCAATGTCGTGCTTGGTGATTTCAACTTTTTGCTTGAAGACATAAGAACTTATGGAGGAGTGGTCGGAATCAAAACTCATGTTTGCTAGGAAATAGTGGAAGGTTTGCTTGTTGTAGAAGTGGATGAGAGAAAGTATGAAATGAAATTGGGTTGAGGCAAAAAGGTGCATTACCTTAAAATTTATCTCGCTTTGGATTAAAATGCGAGAGGGAGTTATTTTGGCGGATGCAAAACGAGGAAAGGATTCCTCATTCTCCTTAGACAGGAAGTTTTCTGAGGCATTCCTATTGGGTTTCTTTGCCAACACCTTTTGTCTCTTGTTTGAGGAGGCCATTGTCGATTTAAAGTAGAAAGGGATTGAAAGTGAAGTTTGGAAGTGCGATTGTTAAGTTAGAAAGCCTTCATATTTAAAGAAAAATGATACGTTCATCCTGGACGAAAAACCTTCGTCCTGGACGAAAATCATCGTTCGTCTGGACGAAAATATTTCGTACAGACGATCAAATTCATCCAAAATGTAACGACTTTTCATAATCAACACAACTTACGATGCGTCCCTTCGTACAGGCTTTTTGACTTGACTGATTGTACAGACGAAATTATTTCGTACAGATGATCAAAAAGTAACCTGTTTTAATGTCTCTTGAAAACCGTCCCCTATAATGAAACGACATTTGTTCGTCTGGATGAACCAAAAATTCGTACAGACAAAATCCATATTTAAAACTATCTTATCCACTCAACCGCTGCATTCAATCGACTCGACGTTTGAGAGAAAAAAAAAATTTCGTCCTGGACGATCGTTAGATCGTAAAGACGATCTAATTTAAAACTGCTCTCAAAACGGTTAAAAATTCGCGCAAACTGTTCTTTTACACCTCGTCCAGTACTAAACAAAATTCGTCCCGGACGATTTCCTCCAATTCTTGAATTTTGAATTTTAATTTAAGAAAATCAAACTAAACATTCAAAAACATAGAAAACATAAAACAAAACCATAGACCCAAAAACAAATTCATTCAAAACACACAAAACTTTACAAAAAAAAAAAAAAAAAAACTTAAATATCATTGTTGCAAAGACATTTTGATTAGGCATTCAAATCAATAACACCAAGCCTTGTTCTTAAAGTACTGAAGGTATCAAAGGCTAAAGGTTTTGTAAAAATGTCTGCAAGTTGATGTTCAGTTGAAACATGTGTGAGTTCAATTTCTCTCTTGGATACATGATCCCTTATGAAATGATGCCTTATATAAATGTGTTTGATTCTAGAATGTTGAATAGGGTTTTTGGAAATGCAAATAGCACTAGTATTGTCACAATAAATTGGAATAGTGCCTATAGTTAATCCTAAATCAATCAACTGTTGTTTTAACCAAAGTACTTGTGCCACACAACTTCCTAATGCAATGTATTCTGCTTCTGCAGTAGATAGGGCTACTGAATTTTGCTTTCTACTGGACCAAGAGACTAAAAAATTTCCAATGAATTGACATGTTCCAGAAGTGCTTTTCCTATCCACTCTACAACACAGCCTGCAAAGTCAGAATCTGAATAACCAACAATATCAAATGAAGAGCTAAACTTAGGATACCAAATTCCTAAGTTTTGAGTTCCTAGTAAGTATCTTAAAATCCTTTTTACTGCTGTCAAATGTGATTCTTTTGGATCTGATTGAAATCTAGCACATAAGCAAACACTGAACATAATATCTGGTCGGCTAGCAGTCAAGTAAAGCAAAGATCCAATAATCCCTCTATATTTCTTTTGATCAACAGATTTTACCTTAAGGTCCTTATCTAACTAAACTGAGGAACTCATTGGTGTACTAACAGGTTTAGCATTGTCCATTTCATATTTCTTGAGGATGTCCTTAATATATTTAGTTTGGCTAAGAAAAGTACATTCCTCAAGTTGCTTAATGCTAAATCCTAGAAAGTAATTTAAATCTCCCATTAGACTCATTTCAAATTCACTACTCATTGTTTTAGAAAAATCATCACAAAGATGTTTATTTGAAGATCCAAATATGATGTCATCCACATAAATTTGAACAATAAGTATATCCTTTCCAAATTTCTTTAAAAAGAGAGTTGTATCCACACTTCCTTTTTCAAAAGATCTTTCAAGTAGGAAGGTGCACAATCTCTCATACCAAGCCCTAGGTGCCTGTTTCATTCCATATAATGCCTTCTTTAATTTAAAAACATGATTTTGGTATTTTAAATTTTCAAATCCTGGAGGTTGTTCTACAAAAACATCTTCTTCAATAACCCCATTCAAAAAGGCACTTTTTACATCCATTTAAAACTTTTAAAACAGGCAAAGGCAAGTAAAACCCTAATTGCTTCAAGTCTTGTTACAGGGGCAAAGGTCTCCTCAAAATCAATTCCTTCAATTTAATTATACCCCTTAGCAACTAATCTAGCCTTATTTCTAATGACTACTCCTGAGTCATTCATTTTATTTTTGAACACCCACTTGGTTCCAACAACACTTTGATCTTTGGCCTTGAGGTTAATTCCCAAACTTTATTTCTTACAAATTGATTCAATTCTTCTTGCATGGCCATTATCCAAAATTCATCAGAAAGTTGTTGGTGGAATTTTGGAAAACAGGTTTTGAAAATTATTAGTTTTCTTTGGGGATTTTAAGATTAAGGTTGAGTTCTAATTCTAAGGTCGAATCGACTCGTTAGAAAGAGTATATCACCCCAAAGGACGAAAATAAACTTTCATAACGGTGTTCAGACTTAAAATTATGTAAACTCATCTTGAATGTTATGATCGGGTTCTAAGGAGAACTCTATATGGCCCCGAGGGGACACAATATAGTTCAACTAAGTACCCAATTACAATATTCAAGAAACATGATCGTCGCATTCACATCCAAAGCCTTATCGAAGAAGGGTGTATCTCCCCAAAGGGAAATGAGACCATTCAACGATAATCCTTCTAATGCAACTATGACGATCATTATTTAACTTTTCCCAAAGAAATCTAATGAAGTTTTAGAAATTGAGTTTTCTTTAAAATCAGGTGTGTGTGGGGTTCCAAATCTCCTACGAGCGCAAGCCCTCGTAGTTAATTACATCGTAGGGAGATAAAATCCCCTACGAAAACTCTCGATTAAAATAATGGCAAATTTTGTTTAGAATTTCTAGGAGTGATATCAAAGTATGAATAGAATTATTGGAAAATCAAAAGGGAATGGATCAAAATTGAGCAGTTATTAACGGAGTTAAAGGATGAGAGGTAGGGGACACTTTGAGATTCCAGAACCATCCGGAAATGTCCCAACTTAATCTAAGTGTTGGGCTTTATGTTTTGGACTTGAAATGATATTTAATTAGAGTTGAGCATTTTATTAGAAATTTGGGACTATATTCCCGAAGTTTGGGGTCTTATAATCAAAGATCTGCCCCGGATCCTAAATCTATTTTGGACACTGGACCACAGTCGTCCGATCCTAACTAATGCAGTGCAAAACCTGGACTTACCCCGGCCTGGATTGGGGAGCCAGCTAACCACCTATCGATTTAAAAGAAATGAGTCCGGTCTTTTATGAAAGAGTGGTAGGGACGTTGTAATTAAAGTTTTGGGGAGGCGGGGCCGACATCTAGAGATTTTCCTAATTGGCCCCTTTGACTTATGTTGGGTGCTAAAATGCTAAGGACTATGAAATTAAAATTTTGACTCTTTAATTTGTATCTAATGCAATGCATGCTGGTTAACAACCTCAAATCAAATATGCTTGAAATTTTTAAAAACAGGCTTATAAAATAATTTTTTAGAAGACTGGACTTCCCCAGGTCCGGCACCTCGTCCTCATAGGTCAGACTATCCGGACTCTACCCGCAGGCGGGGAAGGGTCTAAACAAGGAAGAGAATGCAAAATATGCATGCGACCCCGGGGTCGATCCCCGGCTAATTCCCTAGATTCGTTATCTTTCTATGTTATTTAGACTCACTAAAATTTTAGACTTTTAAAATTATGAGTAGAAAACTTTCACACCCTCACGAGCCTCACGTATCCAGGCGAAAACAAAGAGCGGCATGCAATCGCCAAAAAACTAGTAAAAACAAGTAATCCTAAAGGCAATCAAATCATCAAATCAATATAAATTAATTAATAAATGTCCATAGGCAAAGTTGCCTTGCTTATTACAAACCAGAATATTACAGAAAGTAAAGTGGCCGGGCACCACTGACAACAACCCGGATTCTAAACCTAGTAATGACGCAAGTTATTTTGAGTGGGATACTCTCAATCTTCAAGTCTTCAAATCTTCAATTTCATTCTTCTTTGGACTCCTTTTCTTCAATCTTCTTGGAATCTTTGTAGTGGATTACCCAAATGGACAAGAGGGCACTTCCTTCTAAGGGGAAGGCCACTCTTTCCTCTTTGGGTAAGGAAGAGGTATGATCCAAATTTGGATTTCCAAATGGAAAAGGAGTGTTTCCCAAAGGGGTATCCTTTCCTCTTTGGAATCCAAGCTTTGGATCTATGTATCCCAACTCAAACTAAACTTTCACAACACTTGACACTTACACAAATTACATTGGTATCAAAATAAAAATCTAGACTCACCTGCAGGGTTATCCTAAGCAATTAATATATAAAAAGCAGTTATTCCCAAGCAGTTGTATATGAGCAGAAAAGAGAGTAAACACACTGGCCACGCTCTTTTTATTTGGGGGCTTTAGCAGCTGAAGCACCTGTGCAAAGAGTTTATAATATTTATGCATTTTTAATTTGCCCCCTTTTTTTATTGCCCTGCATGAGCGTGGCCACCTGCAGAAAACTGTGTCAACATCCAGATCGTACCTAACCTAAGGGTAATCTAGTCGCCAAACACATCAATCCATCCACAGAGTACAGAAAAAGTAAGCAGACACAGCAAAGCAATTTCATCCACAACATGCAGTGAAAACTACGAAAAATCCGGCACACAGCAGTAAAGTAAACACCGGCCTAACCTAGATCTAGAGTTGGTTGTCCTAGCACATCATCTAAAGTGTGTGAGAAAGGTCGTGTGGCTGGGATAGATCCTAAAGTAGGTGATTAGTTAAAGTTGTCTAAAAGTTTGGATTTGTTAAGGCTTAGAAGGGGATTTAAATTAAAATTTAAATATTAATGAATTAAGAATTTTAATTAAACATATTTTAAAAGTTAATTGATTGCTACCTTTGTTTCACACCGAGGCCGTGAAGTTTATTTCACCTTCCTTGGGGCTAAGCTAATAGCCTCGTAGGCCTGGGTTACCCAGTAGCAATCGGGGTTGATTAAGTTATTTAAATTGGTTAGAATTAAACAAAAAAAGGTGGATTAATATAAAGAAATGAGTTAGTTACTGATTTTAAAAGCTTGATTAATTTAAGTTTGCCATTAATTGATTCGTGGCGTTGTGCCACCAGGCTCGAGGAACCAGCCTCCTTAGGACACTTAGCCCCGCAGCCCGGAGTAGTCCAGCCGATAAACCAAATTAATGTAATTGAATTAGAGATTTTTAAAATGTTAAATAATTAAGATTAATCTATTTTAAGATTTAACACCCCTTAGAATCCATTCGTGGCGTTGTGCCACCAGGCTCGAGGAACCAGCCTCCTTAGGACACTTAGCCCCGCAGCCCGGAGTAGTCCAGCCAATAAACTTCAACTTTAGGGTGGTTGTTGTGTTTTAAAGGATTTGTTAAGTGTTTTAAGCATTAAACCAATATTTCTGAGTTTTAGAATGATTTTGGGTTTTAAGAATTTTTAGAATATTTTAATGATTTAATTAAGGGTTGAAAATTGACTTTTTGATTAAGCTCAAATTCTGGAATGTTTATATTTTATTAAAATACTAGACCTTACTACGATCAGTTAGAAGGTAAGTACGTTGAAATCGGATTTTTCTACATTTTATTACGAAGGTTTGAAGTTTTGAACTAGTTTTAACTACGGTTTGACCAATTTGTTGACTTTTTAAAATATTGCAAATTTCTGAAATTTAATATTTTTAATAAATATTAGACATCACTATGAGTTGAATGCAAGTGAGTTTGGGTGATTTGGATTTTATTTGAATTAGTTATGAATTATCGAAGTTTGGACATTTTAATGAATTTTAGGGATTTCTTAATTAGAGGGCCCCTCTTGTGATTTTGCTTCAAACAAATTCCCAATCTCTTGAAAACACCTCCAAAGGTCAGGAACAACCTAAGGAGGGATCCCCAAGTGTTTGGGAGATTTTTGGATTTTTATATTATTATTAATTAATTATCTTAATTAAATATTGGTTTTCACTTAAAATTAAATTAGGGTTTAAATTGCTGTCAAATCAAGGGGCTTTCAATTATCATAGATTAAGGACTGAATTCTGGTCAGTTTAAGGGTTTATATGTAATTTTTGGATTTAAATGGATTTGTTACAATTTTTAGAAGTTTTAAAGGCTTAATTAAGGGTTTAAGACTTAGAAAATTAATTAGGGGACCTAATGATCTCAAAAATCAGTGAAAATTTCCCTAGGGGTTGAGGGTGTCACTAAGTTCAAATGTTCAAAGTTTCAACTCAAGGGAAAGTGAATCCTAATTATGGAAATTTTTCTAAGTTTGCTATACATGAGTCCTTAATTATTGTCCTTAGATATGTCACTAATTTTGATGGGCTTGAATCAATGTTTGAACTAACCCTCATACTCAATACATAAGGCATGCATGAATCACATAAACACATTCAACACCTAAATCTAGGAGAGCCTTAGACTAAGTGGTGTGTGTTTCCTAAACATGTAAGGATTAATTAGCATAATTAGTTAAACTTATGATTAGTGAATAGTCAAGAAATGATTATCCACCAATCATCCCCATTATTTCCATTCATATACTTAACTCATGTTTAAAATTGCAAAGGAGATCTCTTAAACCATAAAAGATTTAAATATAACTAATTTTAAAGTAGGTTTTAAAATAATATAAATACATAATAGATATATATATATATATATATATATAATATATATATATATATATATATATATATATATATATATATATATATATATATATAAATGTATTTATTTTGCACATTTGATAACTATCAAAACATAGCTCAAATAAATACATAAAATTTCTGGAAATCAGTCACATTCTTAAAAATATTCAAGCCAAATTTCAAATAAAATTATCCAATTTATATGTAATTAAAAATAAAATAAGTTTTTCTGTATTTCTTAAATTACCAGTAAAATAATAGTCAAAATAAACTGATTTTATTTTTAAAATAAACTAGATGAAATTCTGAAAAAGTTTGATATATTATACTCATTTTTTGGTTCTGTATTTAATTTACTATGATTTGTTTAAGTTTCAGTAATTAAAACTAATTAAAACTCATTTCCTTAATCAAATGGCGGCGGTCAGACACGCGGCACGCTGGGATTGGCGGGATCGAAACCGCGCGACGGCGGGGACACGCGTCGGCCGCTGGCCGCTTCACGCGGTTTTCACTTAACCACGTCAGCGGCGCGTGACAACCGTTGGATTAACCGCGGGTTTGATCCAACGGATGAGATCAGATCCCGCGGTTTGATCTCCCCAGGAGAAGATCAAACGGTGGAGATTCGATCCCGCCGTTCCGAATGGACGGCCCTGATCCCGCCGGTCGATCGCTCGAACGCTAAACGAATACACGGTCGAACCAAAGCGCGGAACGGCAAGATCTAGACCGTTGATCGCGTGATCAACGGTCTAGAAAACGTACATCTGCAGCGAACTGCGAATGTCGCCCTAGGATCCGTTTTTTGGTTCGTTCTCCCGATCGGGTGGACCAAATCGCTTGAAATTTTAAACACAGAGAGCAGGCATGAACAGAAATAGTGGGGAAGGATTCGTTTTAGCTAAAACCCTAAAGACATAAAACTATTTAGATTTAACTAATGTGACCTAGATCTAGGGTTTTAGGGAGTTATACCGTTAGATCTTCGAAATTTCTGGATGGTTGAGCTTGTAGATTGTCCAAGTGAAGATTCCCAGCGAAAATCCAAGCTCGAACGCGTCTAGATCGGTTGCTATGGGCTTGGGACGGTCTAGGTGGTGGTTTCGCCGGAGAACTCTCGCCGCCGGTGACGTGCAACCACTTGGATTTTGTAGTGGGAAGGTAGAGGAGGCCCTGGAGATTCAAAACGAACTGAGAGTTCGGTCTGGGAGGCTAGGGTTAGTGAGAGAGGCTGCTTTGATCAATCATGCTCAAAAGTTGCCTTTCTCCCTATTCAAACGAGCTGGGCTAGATTGGATGGCTAGGATTGATGGAGGAGCTCCCTAGATGGTGCCACATGTCCCTGGGACAGCTAGAAGGCTGCCTCAAAGGCTGGCCAAGCCTTGCCTCCATTGGGTGGACTTGGGACAAGTGGGGGGGCCATTGCCATTTTAGGCTAAACCAGGCCCTGAGCTTGGTTAGGAGAGCTCCAAGTGAGCTTTAGGACATTAAGGGGTCGGCCTTGGGGAGTTAAATCAGGGAAAAAGGTCTAAAAGGTTGATTAAGACCTTTTAAAAGGGTTTAAGCCCTTGGTTTGACTAAATTGACCAGTCAACTGGTCAATGGAGCTGATGTGGCATCCAAGCAGGTCATGGAGTCCTTCTAAGTGGCTGGATGGGTGTGGCTTGAGCTAGGTCCAATGGGTTGAAAGTTTTGACCATATAAATGGTCACTTAAGCCTTGAGTTGACTGGTTGACCAGTCAACTCCATCAAGGGTTATGAATTTTCAATTAGGTGATTCAAATGAGTTGATTAGGTGGATTGGAGGGTGGTTCCAAGAGCCATGTATGTCAAATAGATTAAGAAGGCTTAATGGGCCTTTAATGGGCTTCTAGGCCAAAACTGGTTGACTTGGTCAACCAGTTGGGTTCAAGGGCTAGAAATGGGTTCAACAAATTCAGAATGTCATCCTGAGTCTATTGGATGTGGTCCCAGGGTTTGGAGGGGTCGATTTGGTCAAAATCACCATTTGAGCCCTTAAGGGCCTGTTTGGTCAACCTAGGTTGACTTGGTCAACCAGGTTGACCCAGGGTCTGGGTTTGGGCTCAACAGGTTTGAAATGATATTTTGAGGTCAATGGAAGTGGTTGGGTGACTTAGAGAGGTCATTTGGGTCAAAACACATGTTTGGACCCTTAAAGGGCCCCTTGGGTCAAACCAGTTGACTTGGTCAACCAGGTTGACTCAAGGGTTGGAAATGGGTTCAAAAGATTTGAAATGACATTTGAAATTTGTCAAGGTGGTTTCATCCCATTTGGAGCTCATTTGGTTTGAAATCCCCATTTGAGCCCCATAGGGGTATTTTGGTCAATTTTGACCTATTGGTCAACTATGGTCAAAAATGGGTCTGAAAAATGCAGTTTACTGCTCAATGGGTTAAATTCAAAGGTCTGGAAGTGATTGGAGGCTTGGATAAGGGTTCCAAGGTCAAAATCTCAAAAGGGTTATGCTCAGTGGCATAGGCTGTAAATATTTGAAGGTTTTACAGCCTTTGAATTTTAATTCAGATTCTGGGGTTAGAGACCTCAGAATGAGCTCAAAATTGGAGGGTAGCCTTTAGAGACATGTCTTATCACTTTGCAAGTGATAGACCCTGAATCAGAGGCCATTTGACTGGGTTTTGAGATGTTTGAAAAATCTCTGAAAAGGGTGTTTAGGACAGGGCTTTAAAGGTTTGAATTTGAGTTTAGACTTCTGGATTTGGATTTGATTTGAAGTTTAAATTAATTTGGACTTGAATTGGATGGAGTTTGAGATTCAAATTGGTCACAGGTAGGAATCAAATTGAAATTGAAATGGATTAAATATAGGAATTGATTTAAAATTGAGGTTGATCAAAGGTGGAGGTTGATTTGGAGTGATCCTAAGATTTAGGAGAGTTCTAAGATCTAGGATTTAAAGGGATCCTAGGGCTCTAGAATAGGCTCTAAGGTCTAGTTCTAGGAAAGATCCTAAGGTCTAGAGTGGATCCTAGGGTCTAGGATTAAAATTTAGAATCTGGAAGGGTCTTAGTGACCTCATACAAAAATGAGGTCAACAAATGGACCCCCAATGTGTGTGGTAGAAGGAACTTCTGCTGCACACATTGGCGTTGACCGAATGGAAGTAGAATTTTGGGAGTGAAAGGGAGATCATCTCCCAACCTCAAGCCTATAGGATGCTAATGGAAGGCTTACACCTATTGGATAAAGAAAACTGGTAAAACCAAGGTAGGGAATACCTAACCTTGGGTCTAAGGAAGGGCATCACCCAACCTTAGGTCTACAGGATGCTGATAGAAGACTTACTCCTAGTAGACGGATCAACTGGAAAACCAAGGTAGGGAATACCTAGCCTTGGGTCTAAGGAAGGGCATCACCCAACCTTAGGCCTATAGGATGCTGATAGAAGACTTACTCCAAATAGGCAAATTAACTGGAAACCAAAGTAGGGAATACCTAGCTTTGGGTCTAAGGAAGGGCATCACCCAACCTTAGGTCTACAGGATGCTGATAGAAGACTTACTCCTAGTAGACGGATCAACTGGAAACCAAGGTAGGGAATACCTAGCCTTGGGTCTAAGGAAGGGCATCACCCAACCTTAGGCCTATAGGATGCTGATAGAAGACTTACTCCAAATAGGCAAATTAACTGGAAACCAAAGTAGGGAATACCTAGCTTTGGGTCTAAGGAAGGGCATCACCCAACCTTAGGTCTACAGGATGCTGATAGAAGACTTACTCCTAGTAGACGGATCAACTGGAAACCAAGGTAGGGAATACCTAACCTTGGGTCTAAGGAAGGGCATCACCCAACCTTAGGCCTATAGGATGCTGATAGAAGACTTACTCCAAATAGGCAAATTAACTGGAAACCAAAGTAGGGAATACCTAGCTTTGGGTCTAAGGAAGGGCATCACCCAACCTTAGGTCTACAGGATGCTGATAGAAGACTTACTCCTAGTAGACGATCAACTGGAAACCAAGGTAGGGAATACCTAACCTTGGGTCTAAGGAAGGGCATCACCCAACCTTAGGCCTATAGGATGCTGATAGAAGACTTACTCCAAATAGGCAAATTAACTGGCAAACTAGGATGGTGCCACGAAGGGCGTACTCCACCACTAGCGAATGGGAATCAGGATGGTGCCACGAAGGGCGTACTCCACCACTAATCTCCGGGTCAAATGCCAGGGTGGTGCCACAGAGGGCGTACTCCACCACTAGCGGGTCTAATCCTAAGGGAAGGAAGGACCTAACCTTAAGGAAAAGGCGAAGAGCGTAAAAACTTAAAAAAAAAAAAGGTAGAATCAAGCTATAAATCAAGAAAAGGAAGTTTTATTGATTGATAAAATGAGCTACATCAAGCATAGTATTTCTTAAGGAAACGCCCATTAACAGGTAGCATTGGGTGGTTCCCTTTACAATCTACTAACTGATACGAGCCTCCTTCGTAGACAGTCTCTATAACGAAGGGTCCTTCCCATGTAGGTTCAAATTTGCCTCCCAACTTCCGATGGGCCAAGATAGGCCTCCGAAGGACCAAAACCAAGTCTCCCGCTTGGAAGGTCCTAGGTCGCACTAACTTATCATGGGCTTGAACCATACGGGATTTATACAACTCTAAACTTTGTTGAGCTTGGAGACGTCGCTCTTCAAGGCCTTCGAGTTCTTCCAATCGTAGTTTTGCATTTTGTTCATTGGTAATTTGATTCTGAACTGCAATTCTAAGCGAAGGGATTTGTATTTCCAAGGGTAGAACAGCCTCAGATCCATACACTAGTGCAAACGGGGTGGATTGGGTCGGGGTTCTATAAGTGGTACGATAAGCCCACAAAGCTTCCACCAACCGCTCATCCCACTGCCGTTTGTTATCATCAAGGGTCTTTTTGACAATTTGCACCAAGGTTTTGTTGAAGGCCTCGGCCAATCCATTCGCCCGAGGGTAATAGATCGTCGAATATCTCCAATCAATATTATGGCGCCTTACAAAACTATTGATTTTTGTAGACTTGAATGCGGACCCATTATCGGATATGATTCTGCGGGGTACGCCGAATCGATATACAATATGGTCACGAAAGAATTTTAAGACATGGTGTGATGTTACGTTTCGTAGGGGAATTGCTTCCGCCCATTTTGAAAAGTAATCAGTTGCTGCTAATATGAAACGATGACCTCTCGCGGAGGGAGGGTCAATCGGCCCAATGATATCCGTGCCCCAACTTTCAAAGGGCCACGAGGCTATCGTAGGGTGTAACACATTAGGCGGCTGATGTAAAACCACACCATGGACCTGACATTGATGACAGAGCTTTGCAGTATTCATGCAATCGTCAATCATTGTAGGCCAGTAGTATCCAAGTCTTTTAATCTTTAATTTCATTTTTGGACCCGATTGATGAGCACCGCACAGTCCTGAATGAACTTCATTAACAATTTTCTGGGCTTCTCGCTTGTTCAAACAGCGCAGCCACATGTGATCAAAGGACCGACGGTACAACAGATCGTTAACTAGTGCATATGATAGGGCACGTTTCTTAATCTGGTTGGAGAGTGATTTATCCTGGGGAAGCTTCCCTTCTTTAAGGTAATCGACTAAGGGTCGTCTCCAATCGCCTTCTTCGTCAGTCGTCGAAGAGGCAGAAAGGATCTGAAGGGGAGTCTTACTAATATGTTCCAAGTCTATAAGGGAGAGAGTCTTACGACCCTGTATCTCTATAGGGATGGAATCCTCCTCAGGACATGCAAATTCCTTTGCAAGTTTTGCTAAGGCATCCGCCGCAGAATTGCTTCCACGGGGAACCCTATACAAAGTAGCAATGGGGATTTGTTCCAGCAAGTGAAGCGTATACTGGTGATATTTTAGGAGATTCGGATTCAAGACTTTATAAGTTCCGGCGACTTGGTTAATAACTAGTTGGGAATCTCCAAAGATCTTAATCTCTTTAATCTCCATTAGAATTGCAAGTTCCAAACCAGTTATCAGAGCTTCGTATTCAGCTTCGTTGTTTGTGCAAGGCTCCGATAAGTGGTAGGAAAAATGCATCATTCCTTTTTCTGGTGTAATAAAAATTAGACCGACTCCAGCCTTTCCAGGAATTACAGATTGTTGGGTCGCAATCCTACGAGAGGATGCTGCCCCATCAAAATATAATTCCCAGATGGCCTCGCTAGATTCCCCCAAACTCATGATTTGTTCGTCGGGTAAGTCATCATTCAGAGGAGAATCTGCTGGCAGCGGGTGTGCTGCCAGAAAGTCGGCAACAGCCTGTCCTTTCACAGCACGAAGAGGAGTGAAAGTAATCTCAAATTGCAACAATATCATAGACCAGCGAGCTAAACGTCCTGACAACGTAGGTCGGGTCATAAGATATTGCAAAGGATTAACTCTTGAAATCAGACTGATTGAGTGGGAGAGCATGTAATGCCTCAGTTTCTGAGCTGCAAAAACTAAAGCAAGACAATGCTTCTCAATTGACGGGTATCGAATTTCAGTAGGAAGGAGTCTTCGACTAAGGTAGTAGAGAGCATTCTCTTTTCCTTCGTCGTTAACTTGAGCTAACAGAGCACCTAAAGACTCATCTAGAGCTGCGGTGTAGAGGATTAATGGCTTTCCGGGAATCGGAGCTGCCAAGACTGGCGGGTTAGAAAGGTATTGTTTGATATCATCAAAAGCATTTTGACACTTCTCGCCCCATACGAATTTAGTATCCTTTTTCGCAAGGACAGAAAAGGGTTGACATCTCCCGGAAAGATTAGAAATAAACCTCCTTATATATGCCAATCTACCTTGTAGAGACCTTAACTGAGTAAGGCTCTTAGGGGATGGCATATCTAAGATGGCTTCAATTTTAGCAGGATCTATCTCGATTCCGCGGTGCCTCACTACGAATCCTAAGAATTTCCCCGAAGCGACGCCGAAGGCGCACTTCAAGGGGTTCATTTTCAAATCGTAGCGGCGCAACCGTTCGAAAACAACTCTTAAGTCATACAGGTGAGCCTCTTTAACCTTGCTCTTGACAACTAAATCATCAATATAACATTCAACTTGATTATGAATTAAGTCGTCAAAGATACGGGTCATGGCCCGTTGGTAGGTTGCTCCGGCATTCTTTAGGCCGAATGGCATTACCTTATAACAAAAGATTCCAATAGGGGTTCTGAACGCCGTATTTCTCTCATCTTCAGGGGCCATCTTGATTTGGTTATAACCCGATGAGCCATCCATGAAGGAGAAAATAGCATGTGAGGAGGCAATGTCCACCATGAGTTCTGGTATTGGTAGGGGAACTCATCCTTAGGGCATGCCTTATTCAGATCCCTATAGTCGACACAAATCCGAATCTGACCATTTTTCTTTCGAACTGGCACGACGCTGGCCACCCAAGAGGGGTATTGTTCCTCTCGAATGAATCCGGCCTCTGCCAATTTCTTAACTTCAGAAACGACTTGTTGCTCAATCTCTAAGCGCATGCGTCGAGGAGCTTGTTTAACAGGGATGGCATCATGCCGAACCCCAAGTTTGTGAACTGCTACCTCAGCAGGCAAACCTGGCATTTCGTCATATGTCCAGGCAAAGCAATCCCTAAACTCGAATAACAACTGGATTAAGTCTTGAGTTTCACCCTCGCTCAACAGAGTACTTATAAAAATCGGACGGGGGTCATCATCGTTTCCCAAGTTAATTTCTCTCAACTCATCGACTGTCGACTTAATTTCCTCTTCAAATTCAGGGGGTGCATCCCGAACTTGAAGATCATCGGGATCGTCTAAAGTCTCCAAACAGAGTCCATCCAAAGGACAAGGAGGATCTGTAGGGACATTTGGAGAATCGAGATGGTAAGTTATCATTAGGCAATACTCATCATCATCGAATGAACTAACTGTTCCAAAGCCAATACCACTTGTTGGATTTTTATTTACTTTTGTTCGCCAAATATTCTCGTGGTATCTAGCTTGACCCTTAGTCCATCGGTATGGTATAGAACCTTTAGAAAAAGTATTTTTACACAAACAGGGAAGTAGCCGAAAGGTAATTCCATTAATTCATTAAAATCTGCCTCCTCAAGGGTTACATCACCTTCGTCCCTTGCGGAGGAGGAGCCAGGAAAGAATTTCTGGACTTTCTTAACTTCACCATCCAAGTTGGGGGCCACTTTGACTTCCAACCCTACAACCCTGCCTGCCGACAGTGGGGTCAGAGAAAGGGCCTCAATCCTTCTAGTGAGCTTTTCATACATTGTTAATTCAGGCTCGTCACTTTTAACTTTTGAAATATCTACCTCAGGGTCACTGTCCTGGTCTAAGGTGAGATCAAATTTTGGAGGAGTATTTATGTTTTGATAATCGAGAGAGAGGGCAGCACCTTGACTTTCTAGCTCACTATCGGAATCTGATTCCAAATCAATGTATACGGGTGCTGCTCTCCTGTCTAATGAAGCGCGGCCTCGACCTCGTGCCCTTAAAGCCATCCTCCCACCTCTTTGAGGTAATGTGCTTGGAGGTCTAAGGACAACAATATCAGAGTCGTCTTCACTACTCGATTGAATCATTTCTTGATTGATATTCTTATCTTTTTCTTTCTTTTGGTTGAATTTTTGTTCAACCATTTTCTCCTCAAATTTGATCTCTAATTTAGAACGGGACGAGGACCCTTTTGGTACAAAATATGCAGCATCTTCGTAGATCCCAATTTCTTGAATTGAGAATGGTTGCAAATCACCCTTAATCACATGTTCAATGCCATCTCGTTGATACTTAATGCATTGGTGCAGGGTAGATGGAACCATTCTATATTCGTGAATCCAAGGTCTACCTAGAAGTGCGTTAAAGGACGTAGTTGAATCAATTATATGAAATTTAGCTTCAGTTTTTAAACCTCCTATCTCCAGGAGTAGAGTGATCGAACCTAAAGCTCTCTCGCCCTTCTCGTTGAACCCACGAAGCACCAACCTGTCGGTTGAAAGCTTGCTAGTATCAACTCTGAGATAAGCAAGGGTCTTTATGTTCATCACGTTGACCGATGCACCCGGATCAACAAGGACTCTTGATAACTTGAAATTTCCCACATCTACAGTAATGTAGAGGGGACGATTGTGGTCAGCAGTTCTCAAGAGTAAATCTTCGTCTGAAAAGGTAACCCCAGGGACCTCTTTGAAGTAGAGAGCCTCACCTTCTGAAGTTGCAGCCAACTGTGTTAAGCAAATCTCGGGATCGAGAAGTGCTTTAATTAGAGACTCCCTCATTTCTTTGGAAAGAAGGAGGGCGTCATAAATACTTAATTTTGCTGGCAACTTCCTAAGGTGGGCTAGAACATTGTAATCAACCTTAGGAACGACAGACTCGAAACCCGGAGGAATTAAAGGGAATTCTGGTTGTTGAGGGGAATCCGGACTTAAATTTCGAATGAAGGTTGCTTGCCTTTATCCTGAGGGGGCAACCTAGGGGGTAAGACTTTACCGCCACGGAGTTGCACCTGCTCGATGTCTTCGGGCGGGCAAACTAGAGCAGTGTCTACACACACCATAGGTGTTGGATCATCATTTTCTGAAAGCGAGTCAGAATCTGAAAGTTCTATCAAGATAGGATTTCCTTGAAATTGATTTGAGGGAAATCACTTTCTGATAAAGCTTCACATTCGACCTCTTCTTGAATAGTCGATTCGGGGAGGTTGGTTTGATTAACCTCAATATTTGGTTCATTAGGAGTTTGATTCAAAGCAGGAGAGTCATCAATTTGCATTTGAGATTCATGGTTAATCATCAAGACAGAAGTAGAAGGATGTTTTTTATTCATCTTTTGACCCTTCGCCTTTGATGGGGCAAAGTAAAAGTCAGATAACAAAAGAGGGGAAAGGGTTTTAACACCACCATCCGCCATTCTAATACATCTCTCATCTACACACTTCCTCTCTACAAAATCAGATTTCTCTTCTTTTACATTTTTCTCAGTAGTTCCTAAGACTACTGGAGAGGGAAGTGGCTCAACATCCTTCTGCGAAGCGTCCAGGTCAACTTTCCACACCGGGGCCTGGGCTATCGTAGTCAGCTGTTGAGAAAGATGAAAAGACTTGTTAATCGACTTTTTAAGTGCCCGGGACAAAGCAATGTCCCAACCATCTTCAACAAAACAAGGAGAGTTAAGAGGATTACCTGAAATGGTCTTAATTGAAGCCTTTTCTGGATCGACCAAGTATTCCTTAGGTATTATGATGTTACCTTGGGTGTAGTTCCTCTCAAGCCAATCTTTGAACACAACGCAGTCCTCAAGAGGGTGACTAAGCATCCTGTGGTACGGGCAATACTTGGGATCATCTTTCTTGCTCTCATCCTCAGGCCTCCTAGCCTCTGGCAACTGAAAATCTGGTTTCTTTAATAGACTTCTGAAGATCTTCTTAACTGACTCCCTTTTAAATGGATAAGGCTTTGCCAATCTCTCTCTAAAAGGGATGAAAGAGGGATCTCTAGTATGTTGAGGAACTATCTGAAAGGGCTGCTTCTGAGGCGGCTGTGGTGGAAGTGGAGTGCTAGGCTGACTAACCACTGGCCTCTTTCCTTTATCTACTGCTGAGACCACAGCTTTCTTTTCAAATGTCTTCACCAGTTTTGGACCCTTCCTTTCTTCAGACTGCTCTCGTAAGAATGGCATCCTAGGAGCCTCTTCCTGCAAATTGCTAGCCTTATTAAGAAGTTTCTCAAAAGTTTTAATAGTGAAACCCTTCAGGAGAAAAGCAACAGGACCGTGGATATTCTTCAACAGAATCTCCACAGCATGTTGTTCTTGCAACTGGGGTTCACACTTCATCGAGAGGTTTCGCCACCTCAAGATGTACTCAACTAGAGACTCTCCCGGCTTTTGCTTTTCAACCACGAGATCGCCCACAGTAGTGCGTTGTTGCGCTCCGGAAAATCTCTTAAGAAAGAGGTTTTCTAGGTCGCTAAAGGTTCTTACTGAACCGTTGGGCAGATCGGCGTACCATTCAAAAGCAATGCCGGATAGACTACTTACAAATTGGCGAAATAGTAGAGCATCTGACCCTCCTGCGTTGCAACAGCTTGCTCGGAAGTGGGCCAGATGCTGTCTCGGATTTTCAATTCCGGTGAAAACTTTAAAAGTTGGTGGCACAAAGCCCTTTGGATAAGGAACTAAGTCATATTCCTCGGGGTAGGGTCTACCCTTTGCAATAGACACAGTTCCTTGAGCATGGGCTAAGGCCTCCCTTACCTGGTCCTCAATTAACTGCTTGATATCCTTCTGAGGTGGGATCGGAGGAATGGTGGAAACTGCAGGGTGAACTGGAGGTGTCTCTACTGGACAAGGGAGAGTCACAGGTGGTGACTCGAGAGGTCTGGAATTAAGTTCTGCCCTTTTGGCCTTTTCTGTGAGCTCTCGAGCTGACTGGTGGATCACAAAAGACTCTTGCTGTGATTTGTCCAACTTCTCTTGCATTTCTCTAACTTGTGACATCATGCTAGCGAGCTGAGTCTCCAAGTTTTTTATATGTTCTTCATCTCTATCTTTCACAGACTCATCTGACTCTGACTCAACAGCATGCGGATCATCATCTTTAACAAATCGGCGTTTGCTGGGCTCAGCTTCTTTATTAGATCCTCTAGTTTCAACCACATGAATGCCCCCAACATAATCATCTTCATCTCCAAGGAGATCATCCATATCAGGGTCGAAAGAAGCCGTTCCTTCTTTGTTCAACAAGATGTTTCTTATTTCTTGGACTACCTCCTCGACCGGTCTATCCCCAATTGATTTAGGGTCAAGGGGTAAGTATCCTTTATACTCAGCCATATCAAACAACTCTTCAGAATCCATAAGGGCAATGATTTCTGTAAGTTTTGGATTAGGATCTGGTTGAGACTTTGTATCCGGTTCATCTTCCATCTCTAAATCCTGGTCAACTCTCTCCTCTTCGACTATCCCAAACTGGTAGTCAGAAGAGTGGCATCCTCTACAGGGAGAGGGACATATTCCTCAGGAGAAGTAGGAGCTTGTAAAGTGATAGTTCCCACATCTGGTAAGGTAAGGTCCTCAGACACCTGACTAAGGGGCCTAGGAATGACACTCGAACTTTGGGGATCATCAACTGGGGTAGCAGGAATAGTAACTATTGGATCCGGAATCAAACTGACCGCGGCAGGACTATCAACTGTAACAACTGGGTACTAGCCTGAACATCCATCAATTCAACTGAACTCGGAGCGGGGTTGGCTGAAACTCGTTGGAGCTGCAGAATGAACTTAGAAGTTCTAGGAGGTGGTGGCAGACTCTCCAACTTGGTTCTCTTTGGCACATATCTCCTTTCAGGAGATTTAGGTCTTTTTCCTTTAAGGTCCACAGACTTTTGAACTTCAACCCCCTTTGGTTTGACAATCACTGAGGCCAATCTCACAGGTTTATGTGAGGGTACCGGGGTCTACCAGTAGAATGGCGGCCTCTCTCGGACCCAGTCAACACAATACCCTCTGTTTGAGAGGACAGAGGGCGTGGCACCCAGTGATATCCATCAACCAGTACCGAAGTAGCAGGCTGTCTAGCATACTTCTTATTCTTCCTAACGAATTGAGGGGTTAAATTCTTTGCTTCAGATACTTCTTCCTTCAACACTTCTTTTTGGAAGCGATGTGAGATCACTCCCTTTAACTGTTTCACATATTCTTCTTTAGTCTGCCCAGTCTGTGCAGCGCAGGTATGAATTATATTTCTCAAAGTTCTTGTCTTTTGAAGGTGTTTTTCTTTCTGAGTCTTCTTGGTCGAGTAGTCGACCGGGCATGGTGGAGAACGGGCTATCCTAGCTATCCTCTCCTCCCCTTGAGCTGAAGCCAAGGGGTAAAAGCGACTTCCCTTCAGGAGGGGAGAGGAAGCAGGAATAGGTAGCTCCTCAACAGCCTCAGGTTCTACTTGAGCCAAGGTCTTAAAGGGTAGAACTCTCTTAGCCTTAGAGATTTTCTTCTAAGTCTCCTCAAGTAATTCTTCTTCTGATTCTTCGTGGTGAATCTAAGTCCAGAACTAGACCCTTCTTCAAAAACAGACTTAATTTCAGTGGAAGGCTCAACAACTGGTTCAGGTTGTTTCTGATCATCACTGACTACTGGCAAGGTGGGTGCAGATCCCACAATTAACTCAACTACTGGGGGAGTTTCCTTACTGGCATCCAGGCTCACAATCTGGTGTCCATCCATAGAGAGCTCTAGAGTACTGAATCCCATTCCAAAAATAACAGTGCTCCCTTGGTCATTAACAGTTGAGGACAACTCTCGGTCAAAAGAGAAAATCAGTTGGCCAGCCATTTGAAATTTTCTGAAAGTTAAAGAAAATGATTGAAATTAGATTTTTTTGAAAAGAATGGTAGAAAAGTATTTTATTGTTATTTTTGAAAGTATGACATATGTTGGCCCACGAGGAATCGTATGGGGTAACACATGACAACTTGGAGTTTGAGAAATATTTTTTTTGAAAATTTTGAGAATTTGAAAGGGGTTTTCTTACAGGTTCCAAAACACAACGGACAGAGTTTCCCCTTGCCCGAAGGCTTATGGAATTGTGAGAAAGCTCAAGTAAGGAGGAATAGTTTAACCCTCCCCACCCTTAAAAATCAAAGGGGAAATGAGGGGGTTAAAACTAACAAGTTTGGGATGAAATCAAAAATTTTGAATGCTTTTCAATTTTAAGGATTTATATGTTGAACAAAAAATTTATCGACCATAAATCCATAAAATTAAAAAAGGATATCCAGAGATCTGATTTGACACTGTCGCCTCACAGGCTGTGCTGGGGCAGAAGGTCAAAATCAGAACGAAAAACCAAATTTAGAGGTGAAACCTCTCTTTTAATATTTTGTTATTATTTTAGATGTTGGCCACACTCACCCAAGGAAGAAATGGGCAAAGGGACCAACGGAAGAAAGGTAGTTAAGACTACCGATGAAACAAAATTTTGCCATTATTAAAGATGGAGAGAGAGATTTGTCCCACCGGGCGTGCCATTTTTTGTTGGTGGAATTTTGGAAAACAGGTTTTGAAAAATTATTAGTTTTCTTTGGGATTTTAAGATTAAGGTTGAGTTCTAATTCTAAGGTCGAATCGACTCGTTAGAAAGAGTATATCACCCCGAAGGACGAAAATAAACTTTCATAACGGTGTTCAGACTTAGAATTATGAAACTCATCTTGAATATTATGATCGGATTCTAAGAGAACTTATATGGCCCCGAAGGGTCAAAATGAGTTCAACTGAATATCCAATTACAATATTCAAGAAGTGTGATCGTCGGTTCACATCCAAAGCCTTATCGAAGAAGGATGTATCTCCCAAAGGGAAATGATACCATTCGATGATAATTCTTCTAATGCATATACGATCATTATTTAACTTTTCCCAAAGAAATCTAATGAAGTTTTAGAAAAATTTTTTTTAAATCAGGTGTGTGTGGGGTTCTAAATCTCCTACGAGCGCAAGCCCTCGTAGTTAATTACATCGTAGGGAGATAAAATCTCCTACGAAAACTCTCGATTAAAATAATGGCAGAATTTTGTTTAGAGTTTCTAGGAGTGATATCAAAGTATGAATAGAATTATTGGAAAATCAAAAGGGAATGGATCAAAATTGAGCAGTTATTAACGGAGTTAAAGGATGAGAGGTAGGGGACACTTTGAGATTCCAGAACCATCCGGAAATGTCCCAACTTAATCTAAGTGTTGGGCTTTATGTTTTGGATTGAAATGATATTTAATTAGAGTTGAGCATTTTATTAGAAATTTGGGATTAGATTCCCGAAGTTTGGGGTCTTATAATCAAAGATCTGCCCCGAACCTAAATCTATTTTGGACACTGGACCACAGTCGTCCGATCCTAACTAATGCAGTGCAAGGTCTGGACTTACCCCGGCCTGGATTGGGGAGCCAGCTAACCACCTAATCGATTTAAAAAATGAATCCGGTCTTTTATGAAAGAGTGGTAGGGACGTTGTAATTAAAGTTTTGGGGAGGCGGGGCCGACATCTAGAGATTTCCTAATTGGCCCCTTTGACTTATGTTGGGTGCTAAAATGCTAAGGACTATGAAATTAAAATTTTGACTCTTTAATTTGTATCTAATGCAATGCATGCTGGTTAACAACCTCAAATCAAATATGCTTGAAATTTTTAAAACAGGCTTATAAAATAATTTTTTAGAAGACTGGACTTCCCCAGGTCCGGCACCTCGTCCTCATAGGTCAGACTATCCGGACTCTACCCGCAGGCGGGGAAGGGTCTAAAACAAGGAAAGAAGAATGCAAAAATATGCATGCGACCCCGGGGTCGATCCCCGGCTAATTCCCTAGATTCGTTATCTTTCTATGTTATTTAGACTCACTAAAATTTTAGACTTTTAAATTATGAGTATAAAACTTTCACACCCTCACGAGCCTCACGTATCCAGGCGAAAACAAAGAGCGGCATGCAATCGCCAAAAAACTAGTAAAAACAAGTAATCCTAAAGGCAATCAAATCATCAAATCAAATATAAATTAATTAATAAATGTCCATAGGCAGAATTGCCTTGCTTATTACAAACCAGAATATTACAGAAAGTAAAGTGGCCGGGCACCACTGACAACAACCCGGATTCTAACCTAGTAATGACGCAAGTTATTTTGAGTGGGATACTCTCAATCTTCAAATCTTCAAATCTTCAATTTCATTCTTCTTTGGACTCCTTTTCTTCAATCTTCTTGGAATCTTCGTAGTGGATTACCCAAATGGACAAGAGGGCACTTCCTTCTAAGGGGAAGGCCACTCTTTCCTCTTTGGGTAAGGAAGAGGTATGATCCAAATTTGGATTTCCAAATGGAAAAGGAGTGTTCCCAAAGGGGTATCCTTTCCTCTTTGGAATCCAAGCTTTGGATCTATGTATCCCAACTCAAAATAAACTTTCACAACACTTGACACTTGCACAAATTACATTGATATCAAAATAAAAATCTAGACTCACCTGCAGGGTTATCCTAAGCAATTAATATATAAAAAAGCAGTTATTCCCAAGCAGTTGTATATGAGCAGAAAAGAAAGTAAACACACTGGCCACGCTCTTTTTATTTTGGGGGCTTTAGCAGCTGAAGCACCTGTGCAAAGAGTTTATAATATTTATGCATTTTTAATTTGCCCCCTTTTTATATTGCCCTGCATGAGCGTGGCCACCTGCAGAAAACTGTGTCAACATCCAGATAGTACCTAACCTAAGGGTAATCTAGTCGCCAAACACATCAATCCATCCACAGAGTACAGAAAAAGTAAGCAGACACAGCAAAGCAATTTCATCCACAACATGCAGTGAAAACTACGAAAAATCGGCACACAGCAGTAAAGTAAACACCGGCCTAACCTAGATCTAGAGTTGGTTGTCCTAGCACATCATCTAAAGTGTGTGAGAAAGGTCGTGTGGCTGGGATAGATCCTAAAGTGGTGATTAGTTAAAGTTGTCTAAAAGTTTGGATTTGTTAAGGCTTAGAAGGGGATTTAGATTAAAATTTAAATATTAATGAATTAAGAATTTTAATTAAACATATTTTAAAGTTAATTGATTGCTACCTTTGTTTCACACCGAGGCCGTGAAGTTTATTTCACCTTCCTTGGGGCTAAGCTAATAGCCTCGTAGGCCTGGGTTACCCAGTAGCAATCGGGGTTGATTAAGTTATTTAAATTGGTTAGAATTAAAAGAGTGGATTAATATAAAAAATGAGTTAGTTACTGATTTTAAAAGCTTGATTAATTTAAGTTTGCCATTAATTGATTCGTGGCGTTGTGCCACCAGGCTCGAGGAACCAGCCTCCTTAGGACACTTAGCCCCGCAGCCCGGAGTAGTCCAGCCGATAAACCAAATTAATGTAATTGAATTAGAGATTTTTAAAATGTTAAATAATTAAGAATTAATCTATTTTAAGATTTAACACCCCTTAGAATCCATTCGTGGCGTTGTGCCACCAGGCTCGAGGAACCAGCCTCCTTAGGACACTTAGCCCCGCACCCGGAGTAGTCCAGCCAATAAACTTCATCTTTAGGGTGGTTGTTGTGTTTTAAAGGATTTGTTAAGTGTTTTAAGCATTAAACCAATATTTTCTGAGTTTTAGAATGATTTTGGGTTTTATGAATTTTTTAGAATATTTTAATGATTTAATTAAGGGTTGAAAATTGACTTTTTGATTAAGCTCAAATTCTGGAATGTTTGTATTTTATTAAAATACTAGACCTTACTACGATCAGTTAGAAGGTAAGTACGTTGAAATCGGATTTTTCTACATTTTATTACAAAGGTTTGAAGTTTTGAACTAGTTTTAACTACGGTTTGACCAATTTGTTGACTTTTTAAAATATTGCAAATTTCTGAAATTTAATATTTTTAATAAATATTAGACATCACTATGAGTTGAATGCAAGTGAGTTTGGGTGATTTGGATTTTATTTGAATTAGTTATGAATTATCGAAGTTTGGACATTTTAATGAATTTTAGGGATTTCTTATTAGAGGGCCTCTTCGTGATTTTGCTTCAAACAAATTCCAATCTCTTGAAAACACCTCCAAAGGTCAGGAACAACCTAAGGAGGGATCCCCAAGTGTTTGGGAGATTTTTGGATTTTTATATTATTATTAATTAATTATCTTAATTAAATATTGGTTTTCACTTAAAATTAAATTAGGGTTTAAATTGCTGTCAAATCAAGGGGCTTTCAATTATCCAGATTAAGACTGAATTCTGGTCAGTTTAAGGTTTATATGTAATTTTTGGATTTAAAATGGATTTATTACAATTTTTAGAAGTTTTAAAAGGCTTAATTAAGGGTTTAAGACTTAGAAAATTAATTAGGGGACCTAATGATCTCAAAATCAGTGAAAATTTCTCTAGGGGTTGAGGGTGTCACTAAGTTCAAATGTTCAAAGTTTCAACTCAAGGGAAAGTGAATCCTAATTATGGAAATTTTTCTAAGTTTGCTATACATGAGTCCTTAATTATTGTCCTTAGATATGTCACTAATTTTGATGGGCTTGAATCAATGTTTGAACTAACCCTCATACTCAATACATAAGCATGCATGAATCACATAAACCCATTCAACACCTAAATCTAGGAGAGCCTTAGACTAAGTGGTGTGTGTTTCCTAAACATGTAAGGATTAATTAGCATAATTAGTTAAACTTATGAGTATGAATAGTCAAGAATGATTATCCACAATCATCCCCATTATTTCCATTCATATACTTAACTCATGTTTAAAATTCAAAGGAGATCTCTTAAACCATAAAAGATTAAATATATACTTAATTTTAAAGTAGGTTTTAAATAATATAAATACATATAGATTATATATATATATATATATATATATTATATATATATATATATATATATATATATAAAAATGTATTTATTTTGCACATTTGATAACTATCAAAACATAGCTCAAATAAATACTAAAAT